>RXON01004354.1:0-17838 GCA_009667805.1 Leptobrachium leishanense | reverse complement strand
AGTCTGCACTCACACTCATGAAGCCCCTGCCCCAGGTGCAGCTGTCAGATAGCCAGGCCCCCAACGAGCTCCACCTCATCGTCGCCGCGTTCTGACGTCACTGCAGAGGCGCCGCGCGGTTCTGCATTCAGAATATAAGGAGAATCGCGCGGCACCTCTGCAGTGATGTCAGGACGGGGCAACGATCAGGTGGAGCTCATTCAGGGGACTGGCTATTGGAGGGCGAGCCTTCTGGAGCCGAATAAAACTACACCTCCCGGCGTGCTGCGCGGAGTGAGGGCACATGCTCGGTTTTATACCAATCTTCAATGATTGACTTATACAGAGCCTGCCCTCCGACTGCGACGGATCCCACCTTTCCCCAATCCGGGAGTTCCTGAAGTGTTTGTGGGCATCAGGAACCCACATTCACATGAGGGAGACTCCCAAAACATCTCGGAGACTTGGCATCCCTCCCAGTGGGGGCAGTAACAGTGATATAGAAAGGGTATATTGCCTCCACGCGGAGGCTCGTCCATGTACCAGTGACATAGAAAGGGTATAGTGTCCGCACATGGAGGCTCGTCCATGTAACAATGATATAGAAAAGGTATATTGCACCCACTTGGAGGTTCGTCCTCACCCTGCTTGACCTCTCGGCTGCTTTTGACACTGTAGACCACCCCCTCCTTCTACAGACTCTCGGCTCTCTTGGTCTCTGTGACACTGCACTCTCTTGGATTCACTCTTATCTGACTAACAGGTCCTTCTCTTTTCCATTTGCTGGTAACTCCTCCTCTTCATTGCCTCTATCAGTTGGTGAATCCCAAGGCTCTGTCCTTGGTCCTCTGCTCTTCTCTATCTACACCTCCTCCCTGGGCAAAATCATTAATAGCTTTGGCTTTAATTACCACCTTCATGCTGATGACACTCAGATCTACCTCTCTACCCCTGATCTCTCTCCTTCTGTCCTTTCCAATGTCAGTGACTGTTTATCTGACATCTCCTCCTGGATGGCCTCTCACCACCTAAAGATTAACATGTCCAAGACTGAGCTTCTACTAATTCCTCCCTCTAATGCCTCCCCACCTCCTGACTTCTCCATCATGGTCGAGGGTATCACATTCACTATCTCCCCATCAAACCAGGTTCGCTGTCTCGGAGTTACACTCGACTCTGCTCTTTCCTTCATCTCCCACATCCAGTCTCTTTCTTCTTCCTGCCGCTTCCAACTACGTAATATTTACAGAATTTCGTCCATTTCTTACCGCTGACACCACAAAGGAACTCATCCACACCCTTATAATCTCTCAATTTGACTATTGTAATAATCGTTTAGCTGGCCTCCCACATCTCCCCCCTACAATCCATCCTGAACGCCTCTGCCAGGCTCATCCACCTCACCCTCCGCTCTGTCTCTGCCGCTCCTCTCTCTGAGTCCCTTCACTGGCTCCCCATCCACCTCACCCGCCACTCTGTCTCTGTGAGTCCCTTCACTGGCTCCCCATCCACCTCACCCACCGCTCTGTCTCTGCCGCTCCTCTCTGTGAGTCCCTTCACTGGCTCCCCATCCACCTCACCTGCTGTTCTGTCTCTGCCGCTCCACTCTGCGAGTCCCTTCACTGGCTCCCCATCCACTGCAGAATTAAATTTAAAATCCCTACCCTGACCTACAAAGCTCTCACTGGCTCAGCCCCCCACTACCTGACCTCACTAATCACCAAATACACCCCAGCCCGTTCCCTAAGATTAACCAGTGACCAGCGCCTAGCTTCCCCCCGCATCATCTCTTCCCATGATAGACTGCAAGATTTCTCCCGCGCAGCCCCATCCTCTTTCCCCTAGTTTCCCTTCCTTCAAACGCTCCATAAAACATTCCTATTCAGGGAAGCCAACCACCCAACTTACTGATACACCTCACTGCCCCAACCAGCCCATTGCTCCCACCTTGCAGTCCGTCACTCTCACCTTGCAGTTCGTCACTCTCACCTTGCAGTCCATTACTCCCACCCTGCAGTCCGTCACTCTCACCTTGCAGACCATCGCTTTCACCTTGCAATCCATCGCTTTCATCGTGCAGTCCTCTCCTCCTGTTTCCACCCCAACCCGTCTAGATTGTGAGTTCCAACGGGAAAAGGGCCCTCGTTTCCTCCTGTACTGGTTTATCAAATGTTGTTCAATGTATTGTAACCCTGACTATATTGTGCCCATTGTACAGCGCTGCGGAATATGCTGGGACTATATAAATAAAAACTAATAAATAATAATTACCGTGCCCCTGCCTACATCTCCTCCCTTATTACCAGTTATATCCCATACTGACCAATTCGCTCGGCCAATGCTCTGATACTATCAGCTTCACGTACCCAAACACCCAACTCCCGCCTTCAAGACTTCTCTCGAGCTGCCCCCTTTCTATGGAACTGCCTCCCCTGCAACATCAGACTCTAGCCATCTCTCTAGTGCTTCAAGAAATCTCTGAAAACACATTTCTTTAGAGAAGTCTATCGGCTCACTCTATTATTACCCAACTGTACTTTTCATAACTACATCTTCCCACACAGCCCACATGCACCCCTGCTACTTCACATACCCTATTAACCCTCACCTAATGTTTCACCCCTCTCCTCTTAGATTGTAAGCTCTTCAGCAGGGTCGATACTGGAAGCAAGCACTGGGCTGGCTTGTGGGCGGTTTGTGAGGGCTGGGGCGGCTGGCAGAATGCATTAACAGCATAAAGACTGATGATCGAGAAGCTTCTGGCCGTCTGGGGAGGACGAGGAACCTTTCCAAGTGAATCTTACATCTGACTCCAATTGCTGGTGCGAGTCGGATCCTTCTGCCCACACAGACTGGCATTGATCCGCGACGCCCAGCAGCAGCGAAAATTGCACAGCGCCAGCGACACCTCCCGGCCCTCCCAGGTCATGTATACAAAAAATAAAGTGCTAACCGCTTGAAGGCGTTGAAGAGAGCTACGCTGTGCTGGCACTCGAGGTAGAAGCTGCACCTCGACCCTTTTTCCAGGATATCTGCATTTTGGGTTTCTGAGAAGAGGATTTTGAATGCAGTGCCCAGGCCCTGCGTCTGCGGGAGGAAAAACCACATAATGGTCAAAAACGCAGATATTCAGGCAATTTACTGAGTCTGCAATACACCGGACTGTGCAACGACCTGAATCTTCCCCAAAGCCGACATTTAAACTACCCCCCAAGTCCATTATTCTGAAAATGTTCCTGAAGTGACTCCGGAACTGCATCTGCAAGAAGGAGAAAACAATTAAAAAACATTTAAATGCAGAAAAAAGTTTCCTATATCACTGTTACATGGACTAGCCTCTGAGTGGGGGCAATATACCCTTTCTATATCAGTGTTACATGGACGAGCCTCCGAGTGCGGGGCAATATACCCTTTCAATATCCCTGTTACGTGGACTAACCTCTGAGTGGGTGCAATATACCCTTTCTATATCACTGTTACATGGACGAGCCTCCATGTGGGGACAATATACCCTTTCTGTGTCACTGGTACATGGACGAGCCTCTCTCCGCGTGGGGCCAATATACCCTTTCTATATCACTGTTACATGGACGAGCCTCCGCGTGGGGGCAATATACCCTTTCTGTATCACTGTTACATGGACTAACCTCCGAGTGGGGGCAATATACCCTTTCTATATCACTGTTACATGGACTAACCTCCACGTGGAGGCAATATACCCTTTATATATCACTGTTATATGGACGTGCCTCCACTTGGGGGCATATACCCTTTCTGTATCACTGTTACATGGACTAACCTCCGAGTGGGGGCAATATACCCTTTCTATATCACTGTTACATGGACTAACCTCCAAGTGGAGGCAATATACCCTTTATATATCACTGTTATATGGACGTGCCTCCACGTGGGGGCATATACCCTTTCTGTATCACTGTTACATGGACTAACCTCCGCATGGGGGCAATATACCCTTTCTATATCACTGTTACATGGACAAGCCTCCACGAGGTGACAATATACCCTTTCTATATCACTGGTACATGGACGAGCCTCTGTGTGGAGGCAATATACCCTTTCTATATCACTGTTACATGGACTAACCTCTGTCCACGTGGGGGCAATATATCCTTTCTATATCACTGTTACATGGACGAGCCTCCACGTGGGGGCAATATACCCTTTCTATTTCGCTGTTACATGGACTAGTCTCCGAGTGGGGGCAATATACCCTTTCTATATCACTGTTACATGGACTAACCTCTGAGTGGGGGCAATATACCTTTCTATATCACTGTTATATGGACAAACCTCCGCGTAGAGGCAATATACCCTTTATATATCACTGTTACATGGACTAACCTCTGCGTGGGGGCAATATACCCTTTCTATATCACTGTTACTGCCCCCACTGGGAGGGATGCCAAGTCTCCGAGATGTTTTGGGAGTCTCCCTCATGTGAATGTGGGTTCCTGATGCCCGCAAACACTTCAGAAACTCCTGGATTGGGGAGAGGTGGGATCCATCGCAGTCGGAGGGCAGGCTCTGTATAAGTCAATCATTGAAGATTGGTATAAAACCGAGCATGCGCCCTCACTCCACGCAGCACGCCGAGAGGTGTAGTTTTCTTCAGCTCCAGAAGGCTCGCCCTCCAATAGCCAGTCCCTTGGATGAGCTCCACCTGATCGTTGCCCCGTCCTGACGTCACTGCAGAAGTGCCGCGCGCTCCTCCTTATATTCTGAATGCAGAACCGCGCGGTGCCTCTGCAGTGACGTCAGAACGCGGCAACGATGAGGTGGAGCTCGTTGGGGGGGCTGGCTATCTGACAGCTGCACCTGGGTCAGGGGCTTCGTGAGTGTGAGTGCAGACTCCTGCCTGGGGTCCCTGCTCCTCTCGATGGGTGTATTGCAGGGCTCTGCTCCCACGTTGGCCGGCTGATTATCAGCTTTCGGCAGTCTATTCAGCAGACTGCGGCTGCGTTCAGCAGATTGCGGCAGCTTTCGGCGGTCTGTTCAGCAGATTGCGGCTGTGTTCAGCGGATTGTGGTGGCTTTCAGCGGTCTGTTCAGCGGATTGCGGCTGCGTTCAGCGAATTGTGGTGGCTTTCAACAGTCTCTTCATTGGATTGCAGCGGCTTTTGACGGCCTGTTCAGTGGATTGTAGCAGCTTTTGATGGTCTGTTCAGCGGATTGCGGCTGCGTTCGGCGGATTGTGGTGGCTTTCAACGGTCTGTTCAGTGGATTAAGGTGGCTTTCAACGGTCTGTTCAGTGGATTTCGGCTGCTTTTGACGGTCTATTCAGCGGATTGCGACTGCGTTCAGTGGATTGTGGTGGCTTTCAACAGTCTGTTCTGCAGATTGCAGCGGCTTTTGAGGGTCTGTTCAGTGGATTGCAGCAGCTTTTGATGGTCTGTTCAGCGGATTGCGGCTGCGTTCAGCGGATTGTGGTGGCTTTCAACGGTCTGTTCAGTGGATTAAGATGGCTTCCAACGGTCTGTTCAGTGGATTGCGGCGGCTTTTGACGGTCTATTCAGCGGATTGCGACTGCGTTCATTGGATTGTGGTGGCTTTCGATGGTTTGTTCAGTGGATTGCACCGGCTTTCGGTGGCCTGTTCAGTGGATTGTGGTGGCTTTTGATAATCTGCGACTTTTGACGGTCTGTTCTGCAGATTGCAGTGGCTTTTGACGGTCTGTTCTGTGGATTGCAGTGGCTTTTGACGGTCTGTTCTGCAGATTGCAGCGGTTTATGATGGTCTTTTTAGGGAATTGCAGTGGCTTTTGACGGTCTGTTCTGTGGATTGCAGTGGCTTTTGACAGTCAGTTCTGCGGATTGCAGTGGCTTTTGACAGTCTGTTCTGAGGATTGCAGTGGCTTTTGACGGTCTGTTCTGCAGATTGCAACGGCTTTTGAAGGACTATTCTGCAGATTGCATGTTGGGTATCATTAGAAAGAACAGACTCTGCTCTTTCAAATGACACCTCAACCAGCCTGCTGCGATGCTCAGGGACCTCAATCCAAGGTTCCCCCAGGGGAGAAAGCAGCAATCCCTTCCCGGAGTCTGTGACTCTAAGTGGGGGAGAAGTGCTGGGACAGGACGGGTGATACACTCCCTCCCTCCCTGTGTGAGTGACCGGGGGGTGGCTCCCTGCTTGGGGGAGATGCTGGGGTGGCTGTTTCCCTCCAGTGTGTAGGATAGGGGGAGGAGAGGTGCTGGGACGAGGCGTTTACTGACCCTACCTCCCGCGTGAGCAGCAGGTGGGGGTGGGAGCTGAGATAGGTGGGTGTTTGCCTCCTTTCCTGCCCCTACATGACGTCTCTGCGGGGATGGATGTGGGCGGAGGGGGCTGGGATGTGGGCGGAGGGGCTGGTACTCAGGCCCACCAATCGGCAATGCGTCCTGCAGCCGAGCCTCCCATCACCCGGGGGGTTGTACTCCTTTTGCGGTGATCCACCAATCGGGGGTCGTCCCTGGGGCCGCGCCTCCTGTTTTGTGGGTGGGTCTGATAACGTGCATAGCTCGATCTGAAGGGCAGCTTTATTTGCCAGAACACCGGCAATAATTTCCCCGGGCGGGGAATTGGATCCGCCCCTGTGTCAGCTCCAGATCCGATATCGGAGCTGAGTGAGAGAGGGGAGGACCAGGACCTGCACAGTCTGCGCCCGGCAACACACACACTGGTGATGACGATTAGGGATGAGCTGTTCGGTTTTATCGGTTCGGAGTTCGATTCGAACATCGCCTGTTCGCATGTTGGCGAACTACGAACACTTCCGCGTGTTCGCCGCATGTTCGTCCACAATGCACCACAATGGACCACAATGCACTTTTCCACTGGCCTGAAGCTTGTAATTGGCTACAGCCTTGCACCTGACCACAGGACAGGTGCAAGACAGGTTCAAGACTATGCCAATCACGGCTCACAGAGCTAAGTCCCGCAGCACACTATATAAGGCTTCACACAGCGCTTCAGCACGTGTTTGAGAGGAGATTTGAGAGGAGATTGTTCTTGTGTTAGTGTGTGTTCTCACTGCCAGTCTGCCACCAGCTACTGGGGGGTCTCATTTCTACAAAATATCTGGGAATTGTTCTAATCTGTGTGTTCTCACTGACACCCAGTATTTTGGGGGTCAGTAATTTCTACAAAATAACTGGGAATTGTTCTAATCTGTGTGTTCTCACTCCCAGGTACTATTTTGGGGGTCAGTAATTTCTACAAAATATTTGGGAATTGTTATAATCCGTGTGTTCTCACTGGCTGCCACCCAGTATTTTGGGGGGTCAGTAATTTCTACAAAATATTTGGGAATTGAGGTAATCTGTGTCTTGTCACTGCCACCCAGTATTTTGGGGGGTCAGTAATTTCTACAAAATATTTGGGAATTGAGGTAATCTGTGTCTTGTCACTGCCACCCAGAATTTTTGGGGGTCAGTAATTTCTACAAAATATTTGGGAATTGAGGTAATCTGTGTCTTGTCACTGCCACCCAGAATTTTTGGGGGGGGGCAGTAATTTCTACAAAATATTTGGGAATTGAGGTAATCTGTGTCTTGTCACTGCCACCCAGAATTTTGGGGGTCAGTAATTTCTACAAAATATTTGGCAATTGAGGTAATCTGTGTCTTGTCACTGCCACCCAGAATTTTGGGGGGTCAGTAATTTCTACAAAATATTTGGGAATTGAGGTAATCTGTGTCTTGTCACTGCCACCCAGAATTTTGGGGGGGTCAGTGATTTCTACAAAATATTTGGCAATTGAGGTAATCTGTGTCTTGTCACTGCCACCCTGAATTTTGGGGGTCAGTAATTTCTACAAAATATTTGAGAATTGAGGTAATCCGTGTCTTGTCACTGCCACCAGCAACTATTTTGGGGGGTCAGTAATTTCTACAAAATATTTGGGAATTGAGGTAATCTGTGTCTTGTCACTGCCACCCTGAATTTTGGGGGGTCAGTAATTTCTACAAAATATTTGGGAATTGAGGTAATATGTGTCTTGTCACTGCCACCAGCAACTATTTTTGGGGGTCAGTAATTACTACAAAATATTTGGGAATTGAGGTAATCTGTGTCTTGTCACTGCCACCCTAAATTTTGGGAGGTCAGTAATTTCTACAAAATATTTGGGAATTGAGGTAATCTGTGTCTTGTCACTGCCACCCAGAATTTTGGGGGGTCAGTAATTTCTACAAAATATTAGGGAATTGAGGTAATCTGTGTCTCGTCACTGCCACACGGAATTTTGGGGGTCAGTCATTTATACAAAATATCTGGGAATTGTTCTAATCTGTGTCTTGTCACTGCCACCCATCAGGGGGTCTCACTGATTTATAGGAGGTTTCCGGGAATTGTAATCTGTGTCTTGTCACTGGCTGCCAGCTATCAGGGTGTCTCACTGAGTTATACCAGATTTCTGGAAATCTTTAATCTTTATACCAGAGTTGAATCAGAGTTCTGTATATATTTAATATATATATCACTCGCCATGTCAGAAAGACCAAAAAGGACAGGCAGATGCTCCCAGACACAGATAAGAGGGCAAGCAGCCTCTGTGTCAGGAGGCTATGCCTCTGGTCATCGTGGACGTGGTGCATCCTCTGCAGGGGCACGCTTGTCTTTTCTAACTGGTGCTGGCTGTCTTAAGCAGCAGCAACATACAGAGGATTTGGTGGATTGGCTAACCAGGCCATCCTCATCCTCCGAGTCCTCTGCCAGCAAGGCTTGTAGTGCTTCACAGTCCACCTCAGCTGCCAAAACATCTAATGCAGCCTCCATGTCCACAGCTACTCCTGCCGTAGCCTCACCATCACACACGGAGGAGTCAGCTGAATTGTTTAACTACAATGGCAGTGCCATGCTGCTTGAGGATGCGCAACAACTATAGTGCTCTTATTCAATCTCTGAGGTTGAGGAAGGGAGTATAATCAACCTAGAGGAAGGGGGTGCCATGATGACACACAAATAACAGGCACTCATGTTGTCCCAGCAGCTGCAGCATACTGACAAGTTGGCTCCAGTGACGAGGAGATAGGGGGTGATGACAATGATGATGAGGTCACTGACTCCACCTGGGTGATTGATCGACCAGAGGAGTCAAGTGAGGAGTAGGAGGCACAACAAACATGAGGCACAACATCCTCTTTGACAAACCATAGCACTAGCCATTCCTTGGCATCAGATGTCAGAGCTGCTCAGGTGCACAGCGCTGTCGTCTCAAAGAACACATCCAGGAACTCTGCTGTCTGGGAGTTCTTTAAGAAATGTGCAGCAGACCCCACCGTTGATATTTGTAATCTATGTCAGATGAGGCTCAAGCATGGGAAAGACACCGGACGCTTGGGTAACACGTGCTTGAGGGGACATATGACCACCTGCCACGCATCCCGTTGGCGCAAAACTTTGCGTAGGTCCTCCTCCTCATCTGTCTCTACCCCAACTGTATGTCCTGCCATGTCATTGCCTACAACCTCCACTAATAGGGATGATGCTACCGTAATGGATGTACCAGGTCCTTCCTCACAATGTGACAGCATCCCATCAGCTGAAGATTTACGCAGTCAGATTACATTGCCCCAGCTGCTGCAGCGTAAGAAAAGATATAGTCCCAACCATCCCCAAGCACAGCGTCTAAATGCCAGCTTAGCAAAATTACTCGCATTGCAGCTGCTGCCTTTCCAGGTGGTGGACTCTGCTCCCTTCCATGAATTTGCTGAATGTGCTGTACCACAGTGGCATGTTCCAAAACGCCATTACTTTTCACGGAAGGCCATTCCAGCACTATACCATCACGTGGAAGATAATGTTATTGAGTCATTGGGAAAGGCAGTCAGCCTCAAGGTGCATGTGACTTTAGACACGTGGTCCAGCAAGCATGGACAGGGTCGTTACATTTCCTTCACGGCACACTGGGTAACTCTGATTGCAGCTGGGAGGGATCCAAGACGGGCTCTGTGCTGGAGCTTGTTCATCCACCACGCCTCCAGAAAGCTGCTTGTATAAGGTCTGTCTGCTGCAAAACCACCTCTCTCTCTTCCTCCACCTCCTTCTCTGTCTCTGGCGAAGTGGCAGTTAAACCAACGCGTGGCAGGGGCTATGCAATGGCTCAAGCAAAACGATGCCATACTGTGCTTGAGCTGGTTTGTTTAGGAGACAGGAGCCACACCGGGCCAGAAATTCTGTCAGCTCTGCAGGGGCAGGTGCAAAGATGGTTAACACCACGCCAGCTTTAGCTGGGAATGGTCGTCTGTGATAATGGCAGCAACCTTCTCTCCGCCCTACGCCTGGGTAAGTTGGCACATGTACCATGCCTAGCACATGTCCTAAACCTGGTGGTACAGCATTTCCTAACCAGGTACCCAGGGCTGGCAGAGCTTCTCAGCCAGGCCAGAAAAGTCTGCAGCCAGTTCAGACGGTCATTCCCAGCAAGTGTTCGCCGGGCAGAAATTCAAACAGAATTCCACCTTCCCACAAACCATCTGATCTGTGACATGCTCACAAGGTGGAACTCGACATTAGCAATGCTGCAGCGTCTGCACAAGCAGCAGAGGGCCATCAACGAGTACCTGTGTGAGTATGGCACAAGGACAGGTTCAGGTCAACTTGGTTTTTCCCCCCGCAGTGGCTGATGATCAAAGATGCATGCACTGTACTGTCACCATTTGAGGAGGCAATGAGGATGGTGAGCAGGGACAGTGCATGCATCAGTGACACAATTCCTTTAGTGTTCCTGCTGGAGCACACTCTGTGGGGAATTATAGATGTGGCTCTAGAGGCAGAGCAGCGGGAGGAAGAGGAGGCCTTCCCTAGCTCTCTAGGCCACAGTCTTTCCGCAGACAGCATTCCAGTGGGTCCTCCTCAGATCAGACAGGAGGAGGAGGATGAGGAGGAGGAATATTTAAGTAGTGGGGGCATTGAAGGTGGGGATTTCTCAAGGGAGGGTTTTGTGTGCCCAGAAACACAAGGACTAGTACGTGGCTGGGAGGAGTAAGTGCACGATGGGGTCATCCTCCTCATTGACCAGGAATGCCACCTCCAACCTATGCTGCATGGGCTCTCTTATCCTGCAAAGCCTGCTAAAGGACCCCAGGATTCGTGCTATCAAGGAGAGGGTTCATTACTGGTTGGCAACCCTTCTTGATCCACGATACAAGGGTAAAGTTGCAGAGCTCATCTTGTTCGCACAGAGGGAGCACAGGATGAAAAAACTTGAGGACGCTCTAAAGCGACACTTGTGTAACACCTTTCCAGGCACTGGTAGGTTACCAAGTGATGACACAGGTGCTTCGGAGGCTGCGGATGATCAGAGGAATAGTGGTGAAGGCCGGGCCGCTTGACTGATGCCTTTTTAACTTTTTTTAGTCCAAGACGCCCAGGAACGTCAAATGTAGGCACCCATTGCCAGCGTCTTCACCATATGGTGCAGGACTACCTAGGGGCAAGGGCAGACCTGGATACCTTTCCAGCTGATGATCCACTGGCTTACTGGGTGTTGAGATTGGATCACTGGCCAGAACTTAGCCAATATGCTATTCAGCTACTAGGTTGCCCTTCATCCAATGTGCTTTCTGAAAGGACGTTCAGTGCCGCTGGAGGTTTTGTCACAGACTAAAGAGTGCGTCTGTCCACCGACTCTGTAGACCGGCTGACATTTATAAAATGAATCAGTCCTGGATCAGCAGCTATCAATCCCCTGATGCTGACGTAACGGAATAGATCGGGGATGTCTTCTGCATTCCCAAAACCTCCAGCACTGAACTCTTCCACAATACCACAAAAGGGTTACGGTAAGAAGGCACTTGCTGCCATGAAAGGCACAATATTTCTGTGTCGGGCGATGCCTGTGGATGGATACCTCGCGCTTTGTGAAGTGCGCTGCCTGTAGAGAGATATCTTACACTTAGTAAAGTGTGATGTTCGTGGGGTTAAAAGCCTCTCGGTCATAAACTGAAAAAAAGGGGGGGAATGGGGGTGATATGATGGTGGAATGAATGGTGCTTCTTGTGTACAAATTTCGTTATTATTCACCATATCCAAATAAAACTATTGGGTAATGATACAATGGTATGCAATACAGTATATTCAATATGGAAGCAGCATTTTCATAGGAAAACAGTAGAAGGTCGTCATCTAGTGGTTAGATATGATATTGCAGGAAACATATGTTTCAGTCTGGGTAACAAAAAAAAGTTATTCAGTATCCTGCTGCCATCTAGTGGCTTCACTAGTTAACGCAGTCTATATATGCAGTGAAAAGGGATATGTTGCTGGTTCCTCCTTTTCTCCCGTCGTCCTCATATGAAAAACAGAAAAAAGGCATACATAGTACAACACAGTATGGTAATGGGTATTTGCTTAAAGGAAAAATAGGATGAACTCACGTGGTCTAGAGCCTAGTGAAAATGTCAGGCTCAGACTTCAACGCTATGCCAGTCCATAGAGTTGACTGGGTCCCTTCTTTTTTGATCCCTCCTGTGCTACAACAAGATTTTCCGTGGTCTCCTGGTTCTCTGGGCTGGTCATCCGAGGGTAGATGTGCGGCTACCGATGGTGTGCCTCCCTTTCCTCCGGAGTAAAACCACAAACAGCAAGTGGGGGGGTTTTAAAGGGATTTATTATACGGGTAACAATACAGATAAAAAGGGTATGGGGTAATCCAGGACGCGTTTCGCCTAAACAAGGCCTCTTCTGCTGGATGGCTTCCCAGTCTGTGTATACTGCTTTTATACAGAGTGTGTTGTGCTTGGTGCAACTATCATTTTCGATTTGGCGCGCTGAATTGGCGCATGCGCCCGGGTCTGAGTCCGATTGGGCCGGTCAAGTGAGGGTGCTGTCCAATCCTAGTGGAGTGTTTCTTTGAGACGTGGTAAAAAGTTCTCATGTTGTCTCCATTCGTGGGGGATAGCTGCGCTTATCCTGGGCTTCTTCTGCTGATATGTACCAGTCTTTCTTTAGAAGTGTGTTGGGATTATGTAGGGACTCTTAATCTTCAAAGGATCTAAAGTCTCCATAAACCGAAGGGTGAATAAAACGGGCTGTCACGAATTGCTCTGTTCTGGGGCGCCTGGCAGCAGCTTCCTCTCTGCTCGCTGGCCAGGCGCCGAAATATAACGCCACCGGGTGCGCTCACGTGGGACGCCGGGGGGCGGAGCCTGGCGTATGACGCGGACCTGCCGGGTTTAAAACCCGGCTTCACTAGTTCACCGGTGCCCTGACGTGGTATTCACTTCCCGCAGAGCTCTTGTGTTTTTTGGCAAAATATCTGTGTCTGACCTTGCTTCTGACTTGAACCATTCTGTGTATGACCCCTGGCATTGGCGAACGAACCATTCTGTGTATGACTCCTGGCATTGGCGAACGAACCATTCTGTGTATGACTCCTGGCATTGGCAAACGAACCATTCTGTGTATGACCCCTGGCATTGGCAAACGAACCATTCTGTGTATGACTCCTGGCATTGGCAAACGAACCATCCTGTGTATGACTCCTGGCATTGGCAAACGAACCATTCTGTGTATGACCCCTGGCATTGGCGAACACCACCCTGTGTATACCCTGGTATTGGCATTTACTCTTCTCACGGTTCTGCTCTTAACTTTGGTACCGAGGTCAGTCTGTGTGGCACCCTAAGCACACATCAGACTACCTCTTATATTACTAAGGTCCTAGGGAGAACGAATACTCTATTCTGTACATCTGTCTGGTGTTTACCCTTGTTTGTCTATTGTCTGGTTAATTATCTGTCTAGTTGTGCCGACCATTCAAGGATCGGAAGGGTAGAGAGCGGTCTACGTATAGGGACCACTATTCTGGTATTCAGGGGGATTCGTGACAGTCTAGTTGTGCCGACCATTCAAGGATCGGAAGGTTAGAGATCGGTCTACGTATAGGGACCACTATTCTGGTATTCAGGGGGATACGTGACATTACGTCAGGGCCAATGGATCCCGCAGACCTCTCTAATCAGTTGGCACGTATCGCCGCCAGACAAGAAGAGCAGGACCATAGGATGGACCAGTTTGCTCTTGCTCTTCAAACCCTGTTAAATCGGTCCAGTGGAGGAACCACAAGCCCTCCGGACCCAGTAGTGCCTATTGTCAGCTCAGCCTCTCCCGAAAGAAATAGGCTTAGTATGAAGGCACCATTACGTTATGATGGTACACCAAGTTTATGCCGAGGTTTTTTGACCCAACTTGAGATCTTGTTCGAGAATAACCCAGGGTCCTGTATGTCTGATAAAGCTAAAGTAGGATATCTGATCAATCATTTGACAGAGAAAGCTTTATTATGGGCTACACCCTTGTGGGAAAACAAGAAGCCCATCATTTACGACTATGAGGGTTTTACCTCAGAGCTCAACGTACCTTTGATCCCTCTAGAAGGGCTACTAATGCGGGTAGATCTTTGTTCCACATAAAACAAGGTAATAGGAGGGTCTCTGACTACGCGATAGATTTTAAAACCCTGACTTCAGAGGTTCTCTGGCCGAACGACGTCCTAACCTTAGCCTTTACGGAAGGTCTGAACGAGGCTTTTATGTTCGAATTAGCTCCTTTGAAATTGCCAGAGACTCTGGATCACCTGATCGATTTTTGTATTGCCATGGATGATCAAATTAGGGAAAGGAGACATCCCAGAGATAGACCTAGAAGGCTCTTGCCTTCCCTACCCCTTCATCCAGAAATACCGGTACACCAGGTGCCCAGGAAAATGTGAAAACAGATATACCAATTGCAGAGCCTATGCAGATAGGAAAAACTGGTATATCAGAAGCAGAGAGAGCTCACAGAAGGGAAAAGGGGCTCTGTTTCTATTGTGCGGGGGCAGACCATTTCCGCCTTCAATGTCCTCAGAGACCTAGGGTGGTAGGGGTGAGAGTGGCAGATCGAACCAAAGACCAGCCAATACCCAGGTTATAGGGTCTCTTTATGCCTCCTTTGTGAATAACGAAAAAAAAAAATCCAGGATTCTGGTACCAATCTCATTAACATGGGACAGGGTTCACCTTAAGACCGAGGCCTTCTTGGATTCAGGGGCCTCAGGTAATTTTATGGACAAACATTTTGCTGCTAAATGCCTCATACCTCTGGTTCTCAAAGAGAGGCCTTTAATGGTAGAAGCTATAGATGGAAACCCTCTGTCCTGCCCTCATATTACCCATGACACTATTTTTGTCTGTATGGAAACAGGAGTATTGCACCATGAAAAGATATGTTTCCAGATCATTGAATCCCCTTCATGTCCTGTCGTGCTTGGGTTTCCGTGGTTGGTAAAACACAACCCGGTTATTGATTGGGTCCAAAGAGACATAAAAAACTGGAGCCCTCATTGTCAGTCGAATTGTCTGGGCAAGGTCGACTTAATCGGTAGCCTCAATGTTGCCACAGCCCCTCCTTTATCCACAGAAGTTCCTGACCATTATCTGGATTTAAAGGAGGTCTTCTCTAAGTCCAGGACTGAGGTCCTACCGCCACACCGCCCGTACGACTGTGCTATAAACTTACTCCCCGGTACTATGCCTCCTAGGGGACATGTCTACCCCTTGTCCCAAAAAGAAAACAATGTTATGGAGGAATACATAAGGGAGAATCTAGACCGAGGATTCATCAGACGCTCCTCCTCTCCTGCAGGAGCGGGTTTCTTTTTTGTCTCCAAAAAAGAGGGAGATCTGCGGCCTTGCATAGATTATAGAGGCTTGAACAGGATAACCATAAGGAACGCATATCCCATACCTCTCATCACCGAATTATTTGATCGATTAAAGGGGGCCAATGTTTATACGAAACTCGATTTACGCGGAGCCTACAACCTAGTAAGGATTAAGGAGGGCCATGAATGGATGACGGCTTTTAATACACGAAGTGGACATTACGAGTATCTAGTGATGCCCTTTGGTTTATGCAACGCGCCAGCCATTTTTCAAGACCTCATAAACGATACCTTACGGGAATTCCTGCAAGTGTTTGTTATAGTATATCTGGATGATATCCTGATTTACTCCCCTGATATTGTAACCCATCATGTTCACGTGAGACAAGTACTGAAAAAACTATTGGAGGCTGGGTTGTATTGTAAACTAGAGAAATGTTTATTTGACATAAGAACAGTACATTTCCTTGGCTACATAATAACTCCCGAAGGTTTCCAGATGGATCCTAAGAAACTTACAGCAATCCTAGACTGGCCCCTACCCCAAGGGCTGAAAGCCATCCAGAGGTTTCTAGGATTCACTAACTATTATAGGAGGTTCATTAAAGACTTTTCAGTTTTGGTATCTCCCCTCACGGCTATGACAAAGAAAGGGGTGGGTGCTCAGAAATGGACACCCCAAGCCAGTCAAGCCTTTGAGGCACTCAAACAAGCGTTTACTACTGCCCCTGTTCTCAGACATCCAGATCCGGCTCTGCCGTTCCAAGTGGAAGTTGACGCCTCCGAAATAGGTCTTGGTGCAGTATTGTCCCAAAGGGAGGCACCCGACAAACCCTTGCATCCATGCGGCTTCTATTCCCGGAAACTCTCCCCGGCAGAGAGAAACTATGATATAGGAAACAGAGAGTTATTAGCGGTCATTTCGGCCTTGGCAGAATGGAGATACCTGCTGGAAGGGTCTAAAGACCCCATCATTATAATTACTGATCATAAAAATCTCACATACATTGGAGATGCCAAAAGGTTAAATTCCAGACAAGCAAGGTGGTCATTGTTTCTTTCAAGCTTTAATTATGTATTAACCTATAGACCTGGGTCCAGAAACGTTAAAGCAGACGCTTTATCAAGACAGCATGAGTCCTATGAACATAACATCCAAGATCAGCATCCCATTGTACCCCAAGAAAGGATTATAGCCGCTACCACGATTAACGTCTCGTCTCCCTTGATGAAAAGGCTGCAAACAGTTCAGGTATCAGCTCCTGAGGGGAAACCCCCCGCGAAACTCTTCGTACCTGAAAGTGAAAGGGTAGAATTACTAAACGTTTATCATGATAATAAAACCTCTGGGCATATGGGGATTACCAAAATGGTGGCCAGCATCAGTAAGGTCTTCTGGTGGCCCACGTTGCGCCGAGATATAAAAGATTACATAGCCGTGTGCGAGGTATGCACAAGACATAAAAATCCCAAAACAGCACCCATTGGTCTACTCCAGCCTCTGCCGATCCCAGAACGACCATGGTCACATTTGGCAATAGATTTCATAGTGGAATTACCTGATTCAAGAGGGAATACAGTAATACTTACTATCATAGATCGGTTCTCCAAGATGGGTCACTATGTTCCTCTTCGTAAACTACCTTCGGCAGCTGAACTGGTGCCTATTTTCATAAACAACGTGGTCCGCATACATGGTATTCCTCTTGGGATTGTCTCCGATAGGGGTACCCAATTTGTCTCCAGATTCTGGAAAGGGTTCTGTAAGAATGTGGGGATAGACTTATCCTTCTCTTCGGCCTATCACCCCCAGACTAACGGAGCAGCAGAACGCGCCAATCAAAATAGAGAAGTATCTCAGATGTTTTATATCAGAACAACAAGATAACTGGTCAGATCTGCTACCATGGGCAGAGTATGCCTTGAACAGTGCAGTAAGTGAATCCACAGGACATTCTCCTTTTTTCACTGTTTATGGGTTCGATCCTCCCGTACTCCCTGCTACGTTTCCGGATACCACTATACCTGCTTTAGATGAACATTTAGCGTCCTTGAGGGAGACTTGGGAGAGAGTTAAAAAGGCACTAGAGAAAAGCAGTGTTATCCAGAAAATTAAGGCTGACAGACATAGAAGGCAAGCACCTGTGTATCAGGTTGGGGACAGGGTTTGGCTTTCTTCCCAGAACATCAAGCTCTTAGTGCCCTCCATGAAGT
>RXON01004353.1:0-48560 GCA_009667805.1 Leptobrachium leishanense | reverse complement strand
AAGGTAAGTGACATGATGGGGGAAGAGGGTTAATGATGGGGAGAGAGGGTTAATGATGTGGGAGAGAAGGTTAATGATGGGGAGAGAGAGGGTTAATGATGGGGAGAGAGAGTGTTAATGATGGGGGATAGAGGGTTAATGATGGGGAGAGAGGGTTAATGATGGGGAGAGAGGGTTAATGATGGGGGGGAGAGGCCATGACTTTTCTCTGTGCTGATTTCCTGATGTTCAGATAGTGCTTAGTTGCCAATCTGTATGATGTATTGTACCTCTAGCCAGGCTGCCTGGGGAGGGACAGGACAGGACAGGTGGGGGACTCAGCAGATGCAAAGTTGCCAGCAAGACTCTTACAACTCCTCTTCTACCAGGGCTGTCAGATCACAGCGTGTGATTCATGGGTCACTGGCTTTGGGCTGGGGTGTCAGATCTCCATTTTGCTCCCTGATCAGTGCCTGAAAGTGCTGCCCTGCAGTGTGCAGAAGTTAGTTTTCCAGTGGCTTGCTTTCCCTTCAGTATAATATGAATGACGCAAAATGTATAGGTGCTTTAAGGAAACCTAATGGATGTGGCCAGGCTCCACTTAATAATACTTTGATATAGGGGCAGCATATAGAGCGTGTGTGTTCTTACAGTGCCAGTCTCTTTACACACCCTTTATTTCAGTGTGTGTGTGTGTGTGTGTGTGTGTGTGTTTTGCCAGGGGCAAGCGTTGGCTTAACCTTTTTTATGAGCCTAAAATATCAGGGTTATTCAGAGAATGGTGAAAACCTTGAGAATTGGCAGGAAAATGAACAGCCAATTTGGAAAGTGAGATAAATGGGAGAATTTTTCTGGTTTGACTATTTTGACCTAGAATTTTAACTTCTCCAGTCATTCTCAAGGTTTTCACCTCTTTCTGAATAGCCCTGATACATTGGCTATTTGGTCTAGAATCAGTGTTTCTCAACTCGTTTCCTCGGCCTGGTTTGCCAGATATGTGAAGCACAGGTGATATGATTTGCTGCTCAGAGATAGACCAAATAGCCCATTGAAAAATCTAGACCAAATAGCCAATTTGGAAAGTGAGATAAATGGGAGAATTTTTCTGGTTTGACTATTTTGACCTAGAATTTTAACTTCTCCTGTCATTCTCAAGGTTTTCACCTCTTTCTGAATAGCCCTGTATCAGGGTTATTCAGAGAGCGGTGAAAAGCAGAAGAATGACCCTGTATCAGGGCTATTCAGAAAGAGGTGAAAACCTTGAGAATGACTGGAGAAGTTAAAATTCTAGGTCAAAATAGTCAAACCAGAAAAATTCTCCCATTTATCTCACTTTCCAAATTGGCTGTTCATTTTCCTGCCAATTCTCAAGGTTTTCACCTCTCTCTGAATATCCCTGATATTGAATCATTGTGCTGGCTACACTAATACTATCAGGGATATTCAGAGAGGTGAAAGCCAATTTGGAAAGTGAGATAAATGGGAGAATTTTTCTGGTTTGACTATTTTGACCTAGAATTCAATTCTCCACTCATTCTCAAGGTTTTCACCTCTTTCTGAATAGCCCTGTATCAGGGTTATTCAGAGAGTGGTAAAAAGCAGGAGAATGACTGGAGAATGGAAAATTCTAGGTCAAAATAGCAGATCATGAAAGGGAAAATTTTTCTGGTTTGGCTATTTTGACCTAGAATTTTCCATTCTCCAGTCATTCTCCTGCTTTTCACCTCTCTCTGAATGAATAACCCTGTATGAAAACAAGTCCAGGTACAAGGACCCAGGACTGTAGATTCTTCATTTAGGAAGTCTTTACCAATGCAATTTAGAAGGCATATTGTAAGATAATTGTTCTGTATAAAGGTCTGTGGGAACAGAATCGGCTTCCAGTCAGTCCTTACTCGCAGTGTCTGTCCTTCTGATGTACTAAATGCCTGAAGCCTCCTCTTAGCTAGAATGTTTTCTGGCTGTTTTGCATTTGTATATCTGGCTCTGATACTAACCAGTGCCTCACCAGCCACTGACCTCACTGCACGTCACTGCTACTTTCAGATGATTAATATCGTCTGACTCTGCGAAGGGTGGTTTGTGTATCACGATCTCATTCAGCAGCAGCCCAACTTCTCAAAGGATCTTGCAGTATAAGGCATATATATCCCAAGGATATAAGGAAAGAAAGGAATAATCTGATAGTGTTATACCCTTTATTAAAAATGGGTTGCCTGCTAAAACATATATACGTAAAAAGATTTGAGTGGGTTTGTTGAAATGATCTCACCCACTACGAAGCATTGAATAAAGTAACCGCGTCTCACAAAATCCTCTAAGCCGCCAGGAGCTCCCGGTACGCATAGGGACTTTAGAGATATACTCTGATGAAGTCCCGAGGGCGGGACGAAACGCGTCAGTATCTCGTCACCAAACAACCAAAGGTCCACGCTGTGGCAGAACACGCGGTCACTGTGCGACTTGGAGGGGGCTGTGCACTAGCCTCCTGCCCAGAGACTATGGCCCGTGAAAGAGGCTATTGAGGAACTGGTGGACCTTTAAAATATATATGTGTTTTCACTGTTTTATATATCTGCCAGTTAAAGATTTCTGATGTCTGCGTGTTATTCCCTGTTTTGTGTAGATCTCTGCCTTAGTACCTGCTATTGTGTAAGTTCTCTCTGTATGAAATTCCTTTTGTTTACTCTGCGTTCTCCTTCCCCCATTCTCCATTGTTTGAAGGTCCTGTGCAGCTATCTGCTTGATTGTATGCGAATGACTTTAGTGGTTGACTGTATCTGTGATGTTATCTGTTGGGTGTAAGCATGGAGGGGGTTGTTCTTGCCTGTGTATCTCTGTGCATGTGTAATAAACAGTCAGTTCTATTTTGACCAAGCTTGAAGTCACGGCTCATGATTTGGGGTACCAGGAATCTTCTGCCCACTGTGCCAAGGAAAGGCTCCAGGTCTACAGCTATGGCTTATTTCTTGGGGTGCTAGCCAGGCTCTCTACATGCACCGGGCCTTAAGTTGCGGCTAAGGTACTAGAGAAAGGTGTGAGAGTCACGAGGAGAAACTGGGTGTCCAGCGAGGAAGCAGCATTTGGCAAATGTGACCCTGTCCGGGCACAGAGATTTGTTACACACGCCTTCTAGACACTGCCGTGGATGCGAACCGGGAGCTCCTGGCGGCTTAGAGGATTTCGCGACACGCGGTTACTTTATTCAATGCTTGGTAGTGGGTGAGATCATTTCAACAAGCCCACTCCAAATTTTGTGCGTATATATGTTTTAGCAGGCAGTCAACCCATTTTTAATAAAAGGTATAACACTATCAGATTATTCCTTTCTTTCCTTATGTCCTTGGGATATATATCCCTTATACTGCAAGATCCTTTGAGAAGTTGGGCTGCTGCTGTATGAGATCGTGATACACGAACCTCCCTTCACAGATATTAATCATCTGAAAGGAGGACAAAGAGTTTGGATGGACTGATCAACCAAATATAAGTACTTTTAGAACTGTACTGTTATTACAATTGCGATATTCAACTGATATCTTTTTCAGCGCGACACCACTATCTGCTTTCTATGTATTTGTGATTTATTCTGATTCTGTGGATATCAGGGTGGTGTGTGCAGCTTTTCGTCACAGGTGTTATTAGGTAAACCTCCCCTTTTACATATTAATCACAACCAGTCTTATGCAAAAGAGTATATTTATTGTTAAACAATTCAAAGTATATATCAAGGCATGCGAATAAACAATCACGAATCACATAATACAGAACAGATCAGGTCTTTATCCCTTAAACATAGCACCAGCTTTGTAAAACTGCCCTAACTTAACCAGAGCTGTTGTAAACTTCCCAGAGCCATTATAGCCTATGGAGCTGTTAAGTTTACAACAGCTCTGGTTAAGTTAGCACCAACTTTGTAATACTAAAATGAAAAGATCACTACACAACGGTAGTGTAATAGCAACACTGATTGATAAGCAATTCAAGTTCAAATAGCCTGATAAATATCACAGGAGAAAGGAAGTTAATCATTTAAACAAATGAATTCACCTGAGGAGCAGGTAAACCAGAATTCTACCTGTTGGGAATTGAAGTTAAAACATAGACTGCAGGACTTCACACACGCAGCCCCCATTCTCTGGAACGCTCTCCCTAGTACTGTCAGACTTTCCCCTAATTTCTCTTCCTTCAAACGCTCCCTTAAAACATTCCTATTTAGGGAAGCCTACCACCCAACTCACTGACGCAACCATCAATCACTCTCACCTTGCAGTCCTCTCCTCCTGTTTCCAACCCCAACCCTCCCAGATTGTGAGTTCCTACGGGAATAGGGCCTCATCCCCTCCTGTACTGTTTGTCAAATGTTGTTCAATGTATTGTAACCCGTCTATACTGTGCCTATTGTACAGCGCTGCGGAATATGCTGGCGCTTTATAAATAAATAATAATAATAATAATAATAACTTTTAATCTGACTTGATAAAAAATAATAATAAACACACAATACAGATCATGATCATGATTGGCGGACAAAAAACATACTAGGGATGAGCTGTTCGGTTCGATCAGTTCGGAGTTCCATTCGAACTTTGGTCGTTCGAAAGTTTGCAAACTTTGAACTTTTTGGGTATGTTCGGTTCGAGTTCGCAAAAAAAAAAGGAAATTTGAAAAAAGTATAAAAAATGCTTGGGGGGCGGAGCTGACTTGCGGTGGGTGCAGTCGCAGGTTCGAGAGCTCTCCAGCTACTTTAAGATTATTTTGCATTTTACAGCGACTCACCCTCGAGAGAATTATACCCCCGGGAGGCGGAATCCAGCAGGCTATTTATTCTTCTCCGGAGCTCCGGTTTGTGCCCTTTGCGGCGCCGTTTTGGGGACTTTTGAGAAGTGCGGCCTACGTCTGGCAGCCATTTTAGAGGCGCTCCTCCATCCTATAGCACTGCACGTAATCTATTTATAATCATGGGGAGGAAATCGGGGAAAAAATCCCAGCCACCGGAGAGCCCCCGACAGAGGGACATACGAGACTCTCTGGGAGAAAGCAGAAGAAAACAGCAGGCTGCTCCACGTACTTACCTGTCTCCCACGATGAGCTCTTCCGACGGCGAGGATCCGTACTGGTCGGAGGCCTCTGCGGCTGCCCGACGATCACCCCGAGACCCGGCTACGGTGCGACAACAGTCGGTCGGATCTGACCCTTTAACACACGGAGTGAAACGTGCGGCGGCTGCCGAACGAGGTGAGGCACAAGATGCTACGTCCCAGGTCGCTCGTGGTCTGCTGCCCTTCACGGAAAGTGATATCCGGCGCCTGTTAAGAGAGTCGATGGAGGAAATGAGAGCGATGTGGCGTGCAGATTTTAAGACCTTGAAAACAGAATTGGTGACCATTAAGGGGCGGCTGACGGCTGTGGAGTCTCGGGTTGAGGAAGCTGTAGCGTCTCAGGCCCTCACTGCGCCGCAGGTGGAGGCTCTGCAACAACAGGTGACCCTGCTCACCGGCGCGGTGGAGGCTGCAGAGGTTCGACACCGCAGGAGGAATGTGCGGATCAGAGGAATCCCGGAGACGATCGTAGCAGATGCCTTGTTGCCGTATGTTAACGAATTTACGCTACACGTTTTGGGGGCTCCGGCAGGATCTAACCCTCTTTTTCGACATGTTGCGCGCTTACGGAAAGTGGCGACGGCACCAGCAGATTCCCCTCGGGACGTGCTCGCGATTGCCATGGAAGAGTCGGACAAACGTAAACTGATGTCCAAACCGGCTGCCCGGGCTCCGATACTTTTCGGGGACCACTATCTGACTCTCTTTAATGACCTTCCGCTCTTGACACTCGTTGCCCGGAGGCAATTTCGGGAGATATCCACTTATTTGAGAAGCAGTGGGATTCGATATCGTTGGGGGTGGCGGGATCTATGCATATCTGCCATGATAACGTGCCTCATTTGGTGTCTACTCCAGCGGCTGCCTGGCATCTGTTGAGTTCCCTGGGCCTCTCCCCTCCCCGAGCGACACCTGGCCCGGGTCACGGAGGGTCTTCCCATGAGTCTCTAGACCCGGGTTAGGGGCCGGAACGTTGTATGGCTCTCTTTCGTCCCTACCCGGGGGATGTTGAGGTGTTAGCCTTTTCTGATCTCTCCTCCTTTTAGTTTTAGTTTCTTTTATGAAGGTTTCAATGTTTCATTTATCTTTTTATTTTATGATTCCTGCCCTTCCTCTTCGTATTTTAGCATTTCCTGGAGGATCGATACGCTGTTTCTGTATACGTGCAGTTTCTTGTGATGACCTTATGTGGTTTTACATGATATGTTTCTTATTATGTCATGTGAAAACCTTAACGTAACCCTGCATGCTGTATTCCGAATATCACTTAGAGACACTATTTCCATGGATGCCGATACCTGATTTCTCGATTGTCTATTATCTTTCTCTCTCCTCGGTTGAACCGTATTTGGCAGACGATTTTGATAACCCCCCCCCCTTACTCACTATGACTTACCAAAGACACCCTAGAATTTCCTGATGATATTTATCATTTTAACTTCATGTTTCTCAGCTGATGATTTCTCTTCGCTCTTTGATGTCATTTTCGTTACTTATGTATGCTATGTCGGCCCTTTGATGTCATGTTTCCTGCTGTTTTATCTCGTATAGCTGAACCCTTTTCTGTATGTGATATTATGTGAGTTCCTGTGGCCCTGCGAGGTCAATATTACCGGTCAACTTGTGACCCTTTTGTTATTTACAAAATAAAAACTTTAAAATACAAAAAAAAAAAAAAAAAAAAAATGCTTAAAAAAATACTAAAAAATCTAGACATAAAGAGACTCTTTACTGCAGATTATTATAAGCAACGGTTTATTAGATATTGAATTAAAAACTAATGTGTATGTGCAAAGATTCTCACCTCTAAATGACCTGTGTTTTTCAAACGGCATAACAACAGGTGTTTTTAGTCTGGTGTAATGAATTTGATACATTTTATGTATGTATGTAGACTATACTGAGGGGGTGGGGTGGTGTCTGCGTTCTGAGTGAGAAGCAGTTAATTTCCCTCCTAAAACTTCTAATATGCTGCATTTCACCGCTGTGTGCTCAGCTCATTTTTACCACTTTCGCTCATCATGTTTAAATGCGATTTTGAAGCCACATCTTATTAAATGACCGACATGTTAGATATCGTTCTTTCCGGCAGACTCCGCAGATTCATAATATATCATTTTTATATGTATACGTCCTGTCCTGGCTGTATATTATGAAAAAAATGCAATAAAAATTAAATTTTTAATCATCTGCAGTGTGTAAAGTGTTTTTTTCCCACATTTTAGCACATGAGCGTCTACGGTTATGTTTTCTATAGGGTGCGCTTGTAAAAAAATTAGAAATGGGGACTTGTAACATTTTGTGGGGGGAATTACGTGATTTATAGCAAACACACCCCATAGAAAAAAATCATTAGTGCATCATCGTTCACATTATAATTGAAATGTGAACAATATTGCTGCATTAATAAAAATAACACACAAAAAAAATACATGTTTTTATTTTCTTCTTTTTTTTTTTACTTTATACCTGATCATGTTGGGTATCATTCGAAAGGCCATGCTCAGGCCTTTCGATTGACACCCTCCATGACTCACTAGATGCCTGGAGATATCTCCACCAGGGGATTGGCCTGGGCAATATATATATGCATGATGTGAGCTGGCCTGGGAAATATATATATGCATGATGTGAGCTGGCCTGGGCAATATATATACGCATGATGGCCATAGGCGTGTGCACGTGGTGCGCTGGGTGTGCCTAGGCACACCCTAATCCCACCCACGGCACACTCTGGGTCCCGGCTGGCCGCATCCCACGGATAGCCGCCGGGTCCCTTTGCCTCTGCAAGCCTGTACTTCCCTGGTAGTCCAGTGGCTGTGGGCTCTGCAATGCGATCAGAACGCAGAGCACGTCCCACACATGACCCGTGCGCTAGCGATCCTCTGATGACCTGTCACCTGATCACCGGCGCACACTGACTATGTCAGAGAGCGCCGGCAGTCAGGTGAAAGGAAAGAGGAGCGCCGGTGCACGGGTCCAGTGTGGGACGTGCTCTGCGTTCTGTGCACGAAGCACAGATCGCATTGCAGAGCCCACAGCCACCGGACCACCCGGGAAGTACAGGCTGGATTTAAGCTGGATGAAGCGTCCCCTCCTCTGCCAACGGACATGTTCATCCCCCTCCCTGCAAGAAAAAAGGTAAGCAGGAGAGGAGTCAACTTTTATATACAGTATTTTTAAATACACCTGTATTACAATTTTATTTGATGGCAGTGGATTCTGTGATACGCTTATATGCACCGCACATTACTGGGAGTTTCATGGCAGTGGATTCTGTAATGTGCGGTGCATATAAGCATATCACAGAAACCACTGCCATGAAACTCCCAGTAATGTGCGGTGCATATAAGCGTATCACAGAATCCACTGCCATGAAACTCTCTGTAATGTGCGGTGCATATAAGCATATCACAGAAACCACTGCCATGAAACTCCCAGTAATGTGCGGTGCATATAAGCGTATCACAGAAACCACTGCCATGAAACTCTCTGTAATGTGCGGTGCATATAAGCGTATCACAGAATCCACTGCCATGAAACTCCCAGTAATGTGCGGTGCATATAAGCGTATCACAGAATCCACTGCCATGAAACTCCCAGTAATGTGCGGTGTATATAAGCGTATCACAGAAACCACTGCCATGAAACTCCCAGTAATGTGCGGCGCGTATAAGCATATCACAGAATCCACTGCCATGAAACTCCCAGTAATGTGCGGTGCATATAAGCGTATCACAGAAACCACTGCCATGAAACTCTCTGTAATGTGCGGTGCATATAAGGGTATCACAGAATCCACTGCCATGAAACTCCCAGTAATGTGCGGTGCATATAAGCGTATCACAGAACCACTGCCATGAAACTCTCTGTAATGTGCGGTGCATATAAGCGTATCACAGAATCCACTGCCATGAAACTCTCTGTAATGTGCGGTGCATATAAGCATATCACAGAAACCACTGCCATGAAACTCTCTGTAATGTGCGGTGCATATAAGCGTATCACAGAATCCACTGCCATGAAACTCCCAGTAATGTGCGGTGCATATAAGCGTATCACAGAAACCACTGCCATGAAACTCTCTGTAATGTGCGGTGCATATAAGAGTATCACAGAAA
The DNA here is from genome assembly GCA_009667805.1 of Leptobrachium leishanense. Classification (NCBI taxonomy): domain Eukaryota; kingdom Metazoa; phylum Chordata; class Amphibia; order Anura; family Megophryidae; genus Leptobrachium; species Leptobrachium leishanense. Next base: position 39,358 of record RXON01004353.1, on the reverse strand, counting down.
CCACTGCCATGAAACTCCCAGTAATGTGCGGTGCATATAAGCGTATCACAGAATCCACTGCCATGAAACTCTCTGTAATGTGCGGTGCATATAAGCATATCACAGAAACCACTGCCATGAAACTCTCTGTAATGTGCGGTGCATATAAGCGTATCACAGAATCCACTGCCATGAAACTCTCTGTAATGTGCGGTGCATATAAGCGTATCACAGAAACCACTGCCATGAAACTCCCAGTAATGTGCGGTGCATATAAGCGTATCACAGAATCCACTGCCATGAAACTCCCAGTAATGTGCGGTGCATATAAGCGTATCACAGAATCCACTGCCATGAAACTCCCAGTAATGTGCGGCGCGTATAAGCGTATCACAGAATCCACTGCCATGAAACTCCCAGTAATGTGCGGCGCGTATAAGCGTATCACAGAATCCACTGCCATGAAACTCTCTGTAATGTGCGGTGCATATAAGCGTATCACAGAATCCACTGCCATGAAACTCCCAGTAATGTGCGGTGCATATAAGCATATCACAGAAACCACTGCCATGAAACTCTCTGTAATGTGCGGTGCATATAAGCGTATCACAGAATCCACTGCCATGAAACTCCCAGTAATGTGCGGTGCATATAAGCATATCACAGAATCCACTGCCATGAAACTCTCTGTAATGTGCGGTGCGTATAAGCGTATCACAGAATCCACTGCCATGAAACTCCCAGTAATGTGCGGTGCATATAAGCGTATCACAGAATCCACTGCCATGAAACTCCCAGTAATGTGCGGTGCGTATAAGCATATCACAGAATCCACTGCCATGAAACTCCCAGTAATGTGCGGTGCGTATAAGCATATCACAGAATCCACTGCCATGAAACTCTCTGTAATGTGCGGTGCATATAAGCGTATCACAGAATCCACTGCCATGAAACTCTCTGTAATGTGCGGTGCGTATAAGCATATCACAGAATCCACTGCCATGAAACTCCCAGTAATGTGCGGTGCGTATAAGCGTATCACAGAAACCACTGCCATGAAACTCTCTGTAATGTGCGGTGCATATAAGCGTATCACAGAATCCACTGCCATGAAACTCCCAGTAATGTGCGGTGCATATAAGCGTATCACAGAAACCACTGCCATGAAACTCCCAGTAATGTGCGGTGCATATAAGCATATCACAGAAACCACTGCCATGAAACTCCCAGTAATGTGCGGTGCGTATAAGCATATCACAGAATCCACTGCCATGAAACTCTCTGTAATGTGCGGTGCGTATAAGCGTATCACAGAATCCACTGCCATGAAACTCCCAGTAATGTGCGGTGCATATAAGCGTATCACAGAAACCACTGCCATGAAACTCTCTGTAATGTGCGGTGCATATAAGCGTATCACAGAAACCACTGCCATGAAACTCTCTGTAATGTGCGGTGCATATAAGCGTATCACAGAATCCACTGCCATGAAACTCTTTACATTCCACAATGTTAAGTTAGGTGTCATTGGAGAGGTCAGAGCCCGGCCTTTCTAATGAGACCAAACATGGTCATGTAGAAAAAATACAAAATTTCCTCATTACCCGCTTTTAACATCTAAAGCAATGTTATTTCTCACCTCGGGATTAAACATTCACAGGGTTATTCAGAGAGCGGTGAAAAGCAGGAGAATAACTGGAGAAGTGAAAATTCTAGGTCAAAATAGCCAAACCAGAAAAATTCTACCATTTATCTAACTTTCCAAATCGGCTATTTGGTCTAGATTGTTCTCTTCTCCTGTCAGTTCTCCTGGCTTTCACCGCTCTCTCAGGGTTGTTCAGAGAAAGGTGAAAACCAGGAGAATGGCAGGAAAAGAGAACATTCTGGACCAAATAGCCGATTTGGAAAGTGAGATAAATGGGAGAATTTTTCTTGTTTGGCTATTTTGACCTATAATTTTCACTTCTCCAGTCATTCTCCTGAGTTTCACCTCTCTCTGAATAACCCTGATAGTCATAAAACACAATCGGTCACAATACTCAGCCACTAATTGGGTTAGTCGAGACTCATGGGAAATGTAGTTCAAAAACAACTGGATGGCCAAGGTTGCTGCACCTCTGAATTATAAACATACAGGGTTATCCAAAGACATCCGAATGGCTGGAGAAAGGTAACCGAACAGTGAAAATCAGCGTTCGGTTACCTTTCTTGGCCATTCGGTTATCCAGAGAGCAGGCAATACGCCAAATCCTGGCGAAGTGCCTGCACATACGGTGCCTGTTCGGTGCCTGTTCGAGGGCAGTGAAATCCCCATAGAGAAGCACTGCTTCGGCTATTCAGAGAACACAAACCAGCAGTGAAAGGTTCCCGAAATGCCTTGCTGTTCGGTGGTTTAATTCGGCAAGTTTATTGAGGCGAATCCCATAGGCTTCAATGTTAAAAATATTTTAATTCAATATCTAATAAACCGTTCATTATAAAATTCTGCAGTAAAGAGTCTCTTTATTTCTAGATTTTTTTTATGACATTTTAAGCATTTTTCTGTATGTTTTTTTTACTTTTTTCTGTAACAGCCCTCTTTATTATCATTCATTGGATTTTATATGTAAATTTCAGACATTTTCGCTCAGTAGTTTCTTTGCAAACAGCGTTTCACTTTTCAAACATTCAAGCAAACTGTTTTGCTAATTTATTCACTCCATTCGTCTGCAGTGTCGGCTTTTTCCGGCGGCTTCGCTGCGTGTGATCGGCTCCTGCTCAGCTTTTTCCAGCGGGTTGGGTTAATCCAGATGTTTTTGCGGGTTTTCGGCGTGCATTCGGTGGGTTTTGCGGTTAGTTTTCGTCGGGTTTGCAGCAGCCTTTCCCTGCAATTCGGGGACCCTGTGGTGCTTGCTGAATACACCGCAGGGTCGCCGAACTGGGATCGTCAAAACAAACCGAATTGAAGAGAACGAAAAGTCACCGAACGAGCGGTGACTTTTTGATTCTCTTTGAAATACCCTGATTGTAATGATATATTTAGGCTGAATGTGTGAGAGTGTGTGCGTGTGTATGTATGCATAAGGGTGCGTGTGTGTATATTTATATATATATATATATAATTTTTTTCATGTGTTTGAGCTTTTGGGTGCACACCCTAATGCAATAGGCTGCGCACGCCTATGATGATGGCGCATCTGTGACTGTCTGTGAGCATGATGTGAGCTGGCCTGGGCAATATATATATATACGCATGATGTGAGCTGGCCTGGGCCTGGGCAATATATATATACGCATGATGTGAGCTGGCCTGGGCCTGGGCAATATATATATACGCATGATGTGAGCTGGCCTGGGCCTGGGCAATATATATATACGCATGATGTGAGCTGGCCTGGGCCTGGGCAATATATATATACACATGATGTGAGCTGGCCTGGGCCTGGGCAATATATATATACGCATGATGTGAGCTGGCCTGGGCAATATATATACGCATGATGAAAATTTGCAAAGGATAAGGCACGCAAAGTGAAATTTTGATGTGTCTGAAATTGAAACTTACGTGACAACTCTTATTTTTTTTTTCGTTAATTTTATATTTTTTCAATACAGTTAATTTTAATTTGTTTAATAGAGTTAATTTAAAATGGTTTAATACAGTTTATTTATATTTATTTTACCTTTACTATTGGTGCTTTTCAAACTTTATTCTTAAATAAAAAGAAATTTAGCAGTTTCACGTGGTGTGTTTTTTTTTTTTTTAGGGTGAGAGTAGCTGGTCTTGCCTAGGGAGCAAAATAGTCTAGCACCGGCCCTGACCGCATGGTCCACCCCTGCACTCTTCCACAATACCACAGAGGGGTTACTGTATGATGGCACTTGCTGGCCTGGCACCAAAGGCACAATATTTGGGTGCACTGCCACTGACGCCTGTATCAGATTCATATCCTCAGACTTGTTACGGTGTGATGGCACTCTTGCCGACGCTAAAGGTCCAATTTTAAAGCACCTATTGTAACTTTCATCCAAAGCCGGCATAAGTTTCACAATAATTTAGCCAAAAAAAAATCACTAAACTTATTCTGCGTGTCCGAAAATGTCTCCTCTTTTCATACAGGCTGCCGCCCCAAGCAGTTGTTTATGGATAGATTAAAAGGAAAAGCATTTACCGTCATTTGAAATGTCATTTTTTGTTTTTTACATATTTCTATACATCCTAGAAATCCGCCACTTCACGGGCAGGTTATGGGGACTTCCTAGGCACGATATTTGAAGCAATTTTTGGTTTTTATTTTTAACCCTTATTTCATGGAAAACTCACTGTCCCTTTAAAAACGTTTTTTATTTAACTTTTTGTCCTTATTTCCTGTCCCCCAGGGCACTACCCGGACCCCCATACACCTTTTATGGCAAATATCTAGCTTTTATGCCCTCTTGGAGGGCACTCTAAAAATCGAATTTTCAGCCCCATTGACTTGTATGGAGTTCGAGTTCGAGTTCGAACATTTGGAAAGTTCGAATGTGAACCAAACTCGGGGCTGTTTGGCTCATCCCTAAACCATACAAAATTAAAAGAAAAGCTTTTCACTGTTGCAAAGATTATACAATAGATAATTTAGATATGTGCACCAGACACAATAGTTTGCAATATTTGTTCCTGAAAATAGCATTCAGAGGTGCACAGGAAAAAACAGTGAAAAAAGAATAAATTTGAGAGTCAGGGTAGCAGGAAATCTTTCTCCAGAAACGTCCACACAACGCACATATCACAAACAACCAGGATTGATTACTGGAGGTGACGAGATATCAATGTAAAAATGTATATTTGGTAGGTGGCAAAGAATGCCCGTTCACCAACTTTAATATGCTGACAATAATTGGACTTAGCAAGTAATGGTCCACAATATCAACTCATTACAGAGCGCATATAGGAGATTTGGGGAAAGGGCTAGCCAATAAACCATGAAACCGTATAAGTGCGGTAAACCTACCAAAGGAGAATTCCAAATAAACTGCCCTGCTCTCAAGAGAGCACCCGACGCGCGTTTCGCCCTTACAGGCTCGTCAGGAATGCATTGAGAGATCAGGGAGAGAAGGATCACAGAGAGAGAGATCACAGAGAGGGATGAAAGAGAGAGATCAGAGAGAGAGGGATGAAAGAGCGAGGGGTCACAGTGAGAGTGAGGGGTCAAATTAAGAGCGAGGGGTCACACAGTGATCATAGAGAGAGAGATGTGTGTCAGAGAGGGGTGAGAAACAGAGAGAGTACACAGAAATGAGAGACTACTAATTCACATTGCATATTGCTGAGTTTTATTGCTGTGGAGCTCTGTGATCCACTCATACACACCACACATTATTGTGAATTTTACTGCTGTGCAGCTCTGATATGCTCATACACACTGCATATTACTGTGAGTTTTATTGCTGTGGAGCTCTGTGATCCGCTCATACATGCTGCACATTACTGTGAGGTTTACTGCTGTGGAGCTCTGATACTCGCATACACACTGCATATTACTGTAAGTTTTATTGCTGTGGAGCTCTGTGATACGCTCATACACATCGCACATTACTGTAAGTTTTATTGCTGTGGAGCTCTGTGATACGCTCATACACACTGCACATTACTGTGTGTTTTATTGCTGTGGAGCTCTGTGATACACAACGTAGTAGTGCTTCTGTGAGTATCACCTCCTGGAGTTCATAGGACTCCATGGAAGGTTGTGCTGCCTGGCCGCAAGCCCTGCGTGATCTCGATCTTGCGCACTGCCCCCTGTCTTACTCTGCCGTGGACAGGACAAGCACCAGATCAAGCTAACATTCTCACCGTGGGATGTGAGGTGAGTATTGGGAAGGTTGTTAGGGGCCCTAAATTATTCTGCAAAAGCTGAGTCACTTAACACCAGCTTTTAGGAGTAGCTAAAATTTTCTTTAACCCATCACTGTGGTAATTAGCGCTAGGACTTTGTAATACCTTACATATCCTAACGCTAATTACTGATTGTGTTCCCCAGGTTAAGTATAGGATGCGCAAATTATAGTAATTTTGCAGAAGCTAGCGCTAACACCGAAGCGCTACCAGATTTTTAAGGGGGTTAGCTTTAGGAATGTAATATGGAGGAGGGGCATGCGTTAAAGTCACTTTCCCCAGCGTTAATACTTACATATCCGAACGCTCCACTTAGCATTCAGTATGTAATCTACCAAAAAGATTTATTTCATCATACTTGCTACTCTGAAGTTTTTGGGGTTAAGAATGGGAGTATTAAATAGTGGGAGGTATTGGATAAAGGGGTGTGGTCATGGTAGGTGTGTGGCTACTGTGGGGCGCTGTTAAGATTTCTCACACAGGGCGCCCAACGAACTAAGGCTGGCCCTGGGTGAGTGGATTAGAAATAGGAAGGGGGGGCTGTAGTGATGCGTTAATGCAGGGAGAGGGGAGGACCGTTTTTGGGTCGGTCGGATGTCTTGTTCCGGAGTCAGGTGGTCGGCTAAACAGAAGGGTCTTTAGGGAGCGTTTAAATGAAGCCAGATTTGGGGACAGTCTGATATTGCGAGGAAGCGCATTCCATAGGGTCAGCAGCGCACAAGAAAAGTCCTGCAGTCTGGCATGTGAAGAGTTGATTATGGAGGAAGCCAGGCGCAGGTCATTGTTTGTTCTTAAGGACGGGCTGGGGTGTATTTGGTGATTAGTGGGGACAGGTAGTGAGGGGCAGCGTTACTGAGGCTTTCTTGTCAAATGCACCCCCACATATTATATACCTTTCTGTAACAGATACAGCTTTTCATTCATGATCAATATTTATATTATTTATAAAGTATTTTACCAGGAAGGATACATTGAGATTTCTCTCGTTTTCAAGTATGTCCTGGGTATATATCGTGCGCAAGGGGAAAAAGAAGGGGTCTAAACCTTATGATGTGTTATCGTACATACAGAATCGATTTTCACCTTCATAGATCACAGACATGTGTGGACAAAAAAAACTGATGAAAGTTTATGGTGCAGTAAGTATGAAATTATCAACCCTGCTTCCCTTCACATCAAAGCTCTTAGAAAAACTAGTCTTCAACCGCCTCTCCCTCTTCCTGTCCCCCAATTCCCTACTTGACCCCCTGCAATCTGGCTTCCGTCCCTACACTCAACTGAAACTGCCCTCACCAAAGTCACCAATGATCTCCTAACTGCTAAAAAACACGGCCACTTTTCTATTCTCATCCTGCTTGACCTCTCGGCTGCTTTTGACACTGTTGACCACCCCCTCCTTCTACAGACCCTCAACTCTCTGGGTCTCGGTGACACTGCTGTAGCACTGTGTTAAAATCTTGCTGTGGCAGTACCTATTTTTGGCCACAAGATGGAGACTATCGCGATCAGAGACACTGGACATTGGGACTACAATTCCCGGCATGCTTTGCAAGGAGACAGGAAGTGGGTGGGGACTGGACCCTTACATCCTCCGCCTCGTGGAGAACCCGCCAGAGCGCGCCAGGGAACGAGAGAGAGCAGACGCAGTGCGATAGATCGTAAGAAGGCCTGGGCCTGAGAGCAAGTGAGCCTGTCAAGTCTTTTACCGGGTGATTCCGCCTAAGGAGAAGGAGCCCTCCAAGGTTCCAGAGTTGCTGCAGATTGAACAACCGAAGACCTCGAGTAAGGAGTCACCACAAGTTGATCGGGTACTGAGAGCAGGCGGTGAGCTGGGCAAAAGTCGTGGACAAGCTACGGGAAGTCAGACAACGGATCCGGCCGCTAGTATCCCCAGTCAAGATCGAGCGGAGAGACGTCCTGGGTCAGTGGAGCCTAAAGCAACCGGTGGATGGGTGAGAGGCCTCCAAGGCCGTTTGTAATACAAAGAATACGCTGCTGTTTTCTCTTTAAAGTCCACAGGGCCCCAACTTGACTAGTCGAAGACATTCTTTAAGTAAATTCACTGGCCAGTTGAACAGTACCCGGGTACCATATACACACATACACACCTTTTATATTCCGGGACTTAACCTGTGCAGGACTCATTTTTGTTACGAATCGGAACAGGGGTAAAGATACGTTCCGAATATATTTTTCTCTTTTCCGCTGCGCGTTTACCGTGATACGAAGTAATTGTATATTCTGGGGTTCCGCTACGTGTCCCTTTTTCGAATTCGTGCAACTGCATTTTCTTTTATGTTCGGTTACGAATATTTTATTTTCTGAAATACGACGCCTCGTGTTTCGGTTCTTTTCCGCTACGCGTTTTACCGTAATACAAAAGTACTGTAATAATATCTGTGAATACCGTATTTCAACATCTGCCTATTATTTTAGTAAACTATTTAAATGATAAAAACTCACAACTGTGTTGGAGTATATTTATTCCCTAGTGCGGGGAGACTGACCCGTGGTTCATTTTCAGCGGCTCCTCCGGGAGTGAGCGCTACACGTGGGGGCTCGTCCGGGATTCAGTCTCTGGAAAAACCGCATCTAAAGGGTTAAATATGGATCCAGACACTGTTGCCGAATGGTGTGAGGAGCACAGTAGTCAGTTAGAATGTTGTATAGTCATGGATATTCCCGCAGACACTTGGGCCGAAGAGCATATCCGCCAGGCCGTGGCCACGCTAGCACCAGATCATCGGGGGTTAATACTGGACATTAAGAAAAACCCAGATACTTCTCACACGTATGTTCTTCTCGAGTGGAGAAAGGGTGTTCCACCATGTTTTCAGGGCGCGAGCGTGAAACTGGCCGATGAGGTGGAAGTCCAACTAATTCAGCCAAGTGCGCCACGTGGCGAATCCGCAAGTGTTCCCGCGCCTAGTACGTTGGCCATGATCGGGCCGGAATTTATCGTGGCTATTGGAGATCTACTGGCTAAATGTCAGAAAACAAGCCCTCCTCACACTAATTTCGGTTATCGACGGTTAAGAAATTTTACAGGAAACGTACCAACTCCGGCGGGAGAAGAAACCTTTGAAGAATGGGTGGAAGAGGCGATGCAGGCTCTGGATGAGTGGGACGTCCCTGAGGCCCAGAAAAAGCAAAGGATCACCGAGAGTTTAAAGGGACCTGCGTCAGAAGCGGTGAGAGACACCTGAAACTGAGCAGAAAAGATTGTACTGCTTTAGATTACTTAAACGTTCTTGAAGAAGTTTTTGGGCGAACCGAAAAGGCGGCCGAACTGGTATACCAGTACGAACACACCTATCAGAGAAGAGGTGAAAGGATGACCGAGTACATGAGGCGCCTAGATAAGATTCTACACCAGATACTCCTTAAGAAAGGGGCCGAACCGGCCGAGGTAGATAAGATCCGAATAAAACAGATCCTGAGGGGCTCTCAACCTCTAGATCCAGTAATGATGCAGCTGAGAAGCAGAAGCAGGTAACCAAGAATTGAAGTACCTGGAACTGATCCGAGTTGTACGAGAAGAAGAAGCTTTACTGGAAGAGAAATCCTTCAGGCGGGGGAAAAGGGCTTATGCACAACCTGTGAGACATAGCGACGGTCTGCAGCCTGAAAGCGACTCCCTAGATACTTATGGATCGGACGAGGACGAACAAGAGCACCTAGTCGTTTTTAAATCTACAGAGAGGGCTGCCAAAGAATCGAACCCCTCTGAACGTGGTGAATTGTCCAAGACCGTCAAGAAAGTACAGGAAGCTCAAGCTGAATTGCAACAAGCGCACGCGGAATTGTGCCGAGTGTTGATGAAGGTGACCGAAATGCAGGCAGAAATGCAGAAATTCCTCACAGACATGCAGACGACGGGAGCCGCTGTGGCGTCTGGTCCAAGTCCTTTAACAAAATCCCAACAAGCAACTACGTCTCCGCTCTCTAAGAAGAGATGTTTTGGTTGTGGAGAAATGGGCCATTTCCGCGCACAGTGCAAAGGCCAAAAGTCTGAGAAGGATAGAGTCGAGGGACTGTTGAAAAGCCCTAGAAGGACTGTTATCTACCTCACCGGCGGGAAACGCCAGAGGGCACAAGTGAAGGAGCAACCTAAGTGCCCGAAGGTTGAACCCCGCTCCAGAAACCAAGTCAAGACTAAGAGGGCGGGAAGGCCCAAAGCGGAGCCAACTGCTGAGCCTGCCAGGACTGAAAGAGTCACTCCCTTAGCATCCGGGTCTACGTCATGGGGAAGCAATGCACAGCCAAAACCTACTCGGGCCAAGAAAAGGGCCAGGGTACAGCAAACTGGGTCTAAGCGTCCGGATACCGCCACCAAGTTTCCTGACCAACTGATAGGTCCTTCTCCTATTGTGCCAATCCAAGTGGAAAGGAGTCTACACCAAAGCCCTGTTAGATTCAGGGGGTCAAGTGACATTGATCTACAGAGACTTCTATGAGAAACACTTAAAGCACATTCCTCTGCAAGAATTGAAGGATTTGGAAATATGGGGTATCGGCACTGAGAAACTCCCTTATGACGGGTACCTGCAAGTGAAGTTGGAGATCGGATCTGAAGTCATCGGACAGTCTGGAGGTTGTGATGCATTGGCCATTGTGTGTCCTCGACCCTCGGGTGCGAACAGAAGCTCCCTCATAGTGGGGACGAATACTGACCTAGTGCGGCGTCTCCTGACACCTATTGTATTGGAAGAAGGTTCGACTCAAGGAGTAGCATCCAATGTTACGTCCGGTCTATCAGAGGATGGTCGAAGAACGAAAGGCACCTGCTGAGGTGGAAAGACTGTGGAGACTGGGTGGGACAGAGAAGGTTCTGCAAGCAGGAGAAGTAGCGAGCTTCCGGGTTTCAGTCAAGTTGAACGGATCGTAACCAGGTCCCTATGTGGTGCTGGGAACCAATGTCAATCATGGGAGTGAACCGGAGTCGAAGTAATTCCTGAAATAATCTCCACCAAAGCCCTGAAGAGAACACGAGGAAGAGTCTCGGTCAGTGTGTGCAATGTGACAGATTCTTCAGTAGTCCTTAAAGCACGAATGCCTATCGGGCAAGTAGAGTCTGCTACACCCCTCTCCACCGATTTAGGAGGGGGAGTGGATAAAGAGATTCCAGATGAAAGATTCTACCCAAAGACGCTCCCATTTCACCTGAGTGGAAGAAACGTCTTCAGTCTCAAGTCCTAAAAGTGGAAGGAATTGTTCTCGAAAGACGAGTTTGATGTGGGCCTAGCTAAGAGAGTACTGAGCACCGTATTCGGTTACAAGAAGACAAGCCGTTTCATGAAAGATCAAGGCGAGTTCCGCTGGGAGACTTGGATGATCTGCGAGAACAACTGAATGAATTGCAAAGAACCAAGGTGATTCAAGAGTCCAGGAGTCCATATGCATCTCCCATAGTGTGGTCCGGAAGAAAAATGGTTCTGTCGCCTATGTATAGACTACCGCACATTGAACCGGAGAACCATCCCCGACCAATATGCCACTCCTCGGATAGAGGATGCCCTACAGTGTTTGCCTGGAGCAAAGTGGTTTAGTGTACTAGACCTGCGAAGCGGATATCACCAGATACCCATGCATCCTGTAGACAAGGAGAAAACTGCGTTCATCTGTCCACTAGGGTTCTTTGAATTCAACAGAATGCCTCAAGGCCTTACGGGGGCTCCAGCTACGTTCCAACGGTTGATGGAGAAGACAGTTGGGGATATGAATTTAATCGAAGTATTAGTGTACCTGGATGACATAATTGTGTTTGGGAAGACTCTGGAAGAACATGAACAACGTCTGGAGAAGGTCTTGAAGAGGCTCCATGAAGAGGGGTTGAAACTGTCTCTGGAGAAATGCCAATTCTGTCTACCGTCTGTTACGTATTTAGGACATGTGGTCTCAGCAGAAGGTGTTTCGACAGATCCTCGGAAGTTGGAGGCCGTAGCTTCTTGGCCTAGACCCCGGAACGTCACTGAACTTAGATCTTTCCTGGGATTCTGTTCGTACTATCGAAGATTTGTGGGAGGATTCGCGAAGATAGCTCAACCACTGAACAAACTCCTGCAGAAGGAAACCACAGAAGAAGGCTGCAAGGTCTCTGACAAAAACCCGTCAGCTCCGGGGCCAAGGAAAGCTCGAGAGTCTATACAAGGTGAATAGACCAGTCAATGTGAAGGAGCTTTCGTAAAGCTGAAAGAGAGTCTAACCCGAGCTCCTGTTTTGGCCTATGCGGACCCTCACAAGCCGTATGAATTACATGTGGATGCCAGCCGAGAAGGTCTGGGAGGAGTCCTATATCAGGAGTATGGTGGATTGCTGAGGCCTGTAGCGTACGTGAGCCGGAGCCTTACGCCTTCAGAGAAGAACTATCCTACTCACAAGCTGGAGTTCCTAACCTTGAAGTGGGCAGTGGTAGACAAGTTAAAAGACTATCTGTATGGAGCCGAGTTTGTGATCAAGACGGATAACAATCCTCTTACCTACATCCTTACTACTGCAAAACTGGACGCAACGGGACATCGGTGGTTGGCCGCTCTGTCAGGGTTTCGGTTCAGCCTGAAGTACCACCCTGGGGTGAATAATCGAGATGCTGATGCGTTATCGAGAAGACCCTACACTACAGAATGGACTCAGTTGACTCCAGACGGGGTGCAAGCTTTGTGTCAAGGACGGAGCGCCGAGTCAAGGGAGGGATTGAAGCGGAGGCCATAGGAGTCATGGCTGCGGCTGTTCCTGAGTTTTATTGCAACCCTACGCAGTTGAGGGATGAAAATTTACCTACCTTTTCGAGACAGGACCTGAAAGCGGATCAGGCCAGAGACCCTTTAATTGCCTTGACCATAAAGGCCCTGACTGCAAACCAGCGAGAGATTTTGTTTACTAATTCCCCGAGTGGAGCCAGATTGGTCTATAAAGAGTGGGAGCGGTTAAAGATGCTGGATGGGGTGGTCTACCGAAGGGGCCCTCAACAACTCTGAAGAGATTCAACAGTTATTCCTCCCTACTAAACATAGGGAGAGTGTGTTGCGATCACTACATGATGAGCATGGACATTTGGGTGCAGAGAGAACTTTTAAGCTGGTGCGAGATAGGTTTTATTGGCCTTGTATGAGGGCTGAAGTAGAAAGTTATTGTCATTCCTGTTTGAGGTGTATTCAGAGAAAGACTCTACCGACTCGAACTGCTCCAATGAGCCATCTGCAGAGTCAGGGACCCATGGATTTGGTGTGCATTGACTTCTTGTGCTTAGAGCCGGATACTAGTGGGCAAGGGAACATTCTAATAGTGACTGATCATTTCACTCGTTACGCCCAAGCATTTTCCACAAAAGATCAACGCGCTTCGACAGTGGCCAAGGTGTTGATGGAAATGTTTTTTGTTCATTACGGACTGCCAAGGAGGATACACTCTGATCAGGGTAGAGACTTTGAAAGCAGACTGGTGGGGCAATTGTTAGAGTTGTTGGGAATCCAAGAGACCCGAACTACGCCATACCACCCTCAAGGTGATGCTCAGCCTGAAAGGTTTAATCGCACACTACTAAACATGCTGGGGACCTTGTCGAATGTGGAGAAGCAGAGTTGGAGTCGGCACATAGCTACTCTGGTGCATGCATATAACAGTACGGAGAGTGATGCAACTGGATACTCACCGTACCGTCTTATGTTCGGAAGAGAGGCTCGACTGCCGGTTGATTTGGCATTTGGGTTATCTCTAGACCAGACATCAGTAGCTTCCCATAGAAACTACGTGGATAGACTTCGAAAGAATTTGGCTTCTGCATTTGAACAGGCCCGGTTGACCTCAGGAAACAGGGAACAAAGAAACAAAAGGAACTATGACCTGAAAGTCCGAATACAAGATCTACAACCCGGTGATAGGGTTCTATTGAAGAACTTGGGTGCTGCTGCGAGACACAAGTTGGCGGATAGGTGGAGTTCCCAGGTTTACATTGTCTGCAAACAACTGCCGGGTCTACCAGTGTATCAGATTCGCCCGGATGGAAAGGCTGGGCCTCTCAAGAACTGGCACCGGAATCATTTGTTGCCTTTGAGAGAGTCGGTGAGGATGCCAGTTGGGGACGAATTGCCTCGGCCAAATCCGCCTGTTCCATGTTTGCCTCCTGTTACTCGGTCTCAACAGACCCGGGTTGCCGAAGAGAGCGAAAGAGACAGTGAAGAAGAGAGTTATTGTCTAGATTGGATGCGCTCGCCGGAGCCTGAAGAGGTTGTCATTGTCCCTGAACGGTGGGAGAGTAACTTGAGGCCTGAAGCTCCTGAATTTCTGCTAGAAGTCCCTGAGACTGTTGAAATCCCTGAGCCTCTTGAATTTCAGTTGGAAGTCCCTGAGGCTGTGGGGATCCCGGTAGCTCCGGAAGCTTACTCAGGTGATTATAGTTCTATGCCTTCGCTGGAGGGATCATACTCTGAAGAAACGTCTGCTCCAGTGGTAGAGAGAAGGATTGAGCCAACGCCTATAGTACTTCCACCTGAAGAGGAACTGATTGAGCCAGAACCAAAACGCTCTGTTCGACCGCCCCAACGACTCACCTACGACTCGCCAGGACATGGCACTGAAGAGGCCATCACCACAGTGCGGAGGTTGCCCGAAGTGTCTGCTATGCTAGCTGAGGTAGCCCAGAATATGAGTCAACTTGAGGAAGTATTTCTAACCCACTGCATGTATGCTGCTGAACCTGTGCATGTTATGTAAACTGTATTCAAATATTGTGGAAATGTAATGTAACTGTTGTACCTCCTTGGAGAGACCCAAGAGTTCTAGGAGGGGGAGAGTGTAGCGCTGTGTTAAAATCTTGCTGTGGCAGTACCTATTTTTGGCCACAAGATGGAGACTATCGCGATCAGAGACACTGGACATTGGGACTACAATTCCCGGCATGCTTTGCAAGGAGACAGGAAGTGGGTGGGGACTGGACCCTTACATCCTCCGCCTCGTGGAGAACGTGCCAGAGCGCGCCAGGGAACGAGAGAGAGCAGACGCAGTGCGATAGATCATAAGAAGGCCTGGGCCTGAGAGCAAGTGAGCCTGTCAAGTCTTTTACCGGGTGATTCCGCCTAAGGAGAAGGAGCCCTCCAAGGTTCCAGAGTTGCTGCAGATTGAACCAACCGAAGACCTCGAGTAAGGAGTCACCGCAAGTTGATCGGGTACTGAGAGCAGGCGGTGAGCTGGGCCAAAGTCGTGGACAAGCTACGGGAAGTCAGACAACGGATCCGGCCGCTAGTATCCCCAGTCAAGATCGAGCGGAGAGACGTCCTGGGTCAGCGGAGCCTAAAGCAACCGGTGGATGGGTGAGAGGCCTCCAAGGTCGTTTGTAATACAAAGAATACGCTGCTGTTTTCTCTTTAAAGTCCACAGGGCCCCAACTTGACTAGTCGAAGACATTCTTTAAGTAAATTCACTGGCCAGTTGAACAGTACCCGGGTACCATATACACACATACACACCTTTTATATTCCGGGACTTAACCTGTGCAGGACTCATTTTTGTTACGCATCAGAACAGGGGTAAAGATACGTTCCGAATATATTTTTCTCTTTTCCGCTGCGCGTTTACCGTGATACGAAGTAATTGTATATTCTGGGGTTCCGCTACGTGTCCCTTTTTCGAATTCGTGCAACTGCATTTTCTTTTATGTTCGGTTACGAATATTTTATTTTCCGAAATACGACGCCTCGTGTTTCGGTTCTTTTCCGCTACGCGTTTTACCGTAATACGAAAGTACTGTAATAATATCTGTGAATACCGTATTTCAACATCTGCCTATTATTTTAGTAAACTATTTAAATGATAAAAACTCACAACTGTGTTGGAGTATATTTATTCCCTAGTGCGGGGAGACTGACCCGTGGTTCATTTTCAGCGGCTCCTCCGGGAGTGAGCGCTACACTGCACTTGCTTGGGTTGACTCCTATTTATGCAACAGGTCCTTCTGTGTGTCCTTTGCTGGTAACTCCTCCTCCTCATTGCCTCTATCTGTTGGTGTACCTCAAGGCTCTGTCCTTGGTCCTCTGCTCTTTACCATCTACACCTCCTCCCTGGGCAAAATCATCAACAGCTTTGGCTTTAATTACCACCTCTACGCTGATGACACTCAGATCTACCTCTCTACCCCTGATCTCTCTCCCCCTGTCCTTTCAAAAGTCAGTGACTGTTTATCTGGCATCTCCTCCTGGATGGCCTCCCACCACCTAAAGATCAACATGTCAAAGACTGAACTCCTACTTATTCCTCCCTCCAATGCCTCCCCACCTCCGGACTTCTCTATCACGGTGGAGGGTATCACCATCTCCCCATCAAACCAAGTTCGCTGTCTTGGAGTTACACTTGACTCTGCTCTTTCCTTCATCCCCCACATCAAGTCTCTTTCCTCCTCCTGCCGATACCAACTGCGTAATATTTCCAGAATTCGGCCATTTCTTACCGCTGTCACCACAAAACAACTCATACACGCCCTGGTAATCTCCCGACTCGACTATTGCTATAATCTCTTATCTGGCCTCCCTCTGTCCCGCCTCTCCCCCCTACAATCCACCCTGAACGCCTCCGCCAGGCTAATTCACCTCACCTGCCGCTCTGTCTCTGCTGCTCCCCTCTGCGAGTCCCTTCACTGGCTCCCCATCCACTGCAGAATTAAGTTCAAAATCCTTATCCTTACCTACAAAACCCTCACTAACTCAGCTCCCCACTACCTGTCCTCACTAATCACCAAATACACCCCAGCCCGCTCCCTAAGGTCAAACAGCGACCTGCGCCTAGCTTCTCCCCAGATCACCTCTTCCCATGATAGACTGCAGGATTTCTCACGCGCAGCCCCCACTCTCTGGAACGCTCTCCCTCGTACTGTCAGACTTTCCCCTAACTTCTCTTCCTTCAAACGCTCCCTTAAAACATTCCTATTTAGGGAAGCCTACCACCCAACTCACTGACGCAACCATCAATCACGCTCACCTTACAGTCCTCTCCTCCGGTTTCCAACCCCAACTCTCCCAGATTGTGAGTTCCTACGGGAATAGGGCCCTCATCTCCTCCTGTACTGTTTGTCAAATTTTGTTCGATGTATTGTAACCCTGTCTATACTGTGCTTATTGTACAGCACTGCGGAATATGCTGGCGCTTTATAAATAAAGAATAATAATAATAATAAACCACGTAATCCACTCACTCACATACAGCCTTCCAATGGCTCTATTGTAATGCCAGTGGGGTTTTATTCCTTTATTTATTTATTTATTTGCAAAGTATTTTACCAGGAAGGATACATTGAGATTTCTCTCGTTTTCAAGTATATATCGTGCGCAAGGGGAAAAAGAAGGGGTCTAAACCTCATGATCTGTTATCGTACATACAGAATCGATTTTCACCTTCATAGATCACAGATATGTGTGGACAAAAAAAACTGATGAAAGTTTATGGTGCAGTAAGTATGAAATTATCAATCCGGAGCAAAATAAACCACGTAATCCACTCACTCACATACAGCCCTCCAATGGCTCTATTGTAATGCCCAGTGGGGTTTTATTCCTTTATTTATTTGCAAAGTATTTTACCAGGAAGGATACATGGAGATTTCTCTCGTTTTCAAGTACACTACATTGCCAAAAGTATTCGCTCACCTGCCCAGCTCCTGATTTGGATGGGTGAGCGAATACTTTTGGCAATATAGTGTATGTCTTTGAGGAAACCAGAAGAAGACCTGCTCTGTTTTTTCCTTAAACGAGGAGAAAACTCATCATAGCAGGAATATCACATAGCAGAGGCCCATTAACATGGAAAAGAAACAGAAAAGAAGCACATAGTGCACCTTTATAGAGAAATACATGCTCCAGGTATCAGTCATGCACGCACATGAATCAGAAACCTTTCCTGGATTTAGTTTCACAGCATGTGGATTCCTTTACAGCCCAATCCACATATACTGCAAGTGCACATTTCTTAACATACTGCAATATCGTTCATAAAGATCAACTATAGAAAAGTAACCATAAAAACAATCTGAAATGAATACTGTTGACGCGTTTCGCCTTTTTGAGGCTTTCTCGGTTGGTGTGTTTCATGTACCTGTGTGCTGTATCTTATAGCCTCTGCAAAATTCTTCATTGAATCCAATAAAGTGTCCAATTCAATCTGTTTTTCTGCCTGTGACACATCCATGTGAGTACAACCTCCGGAACGTAGGATCGACCCGATGAGATTGCAACACATCCGATTTCTCCTGTGTCCTCATGTGGGTGGCATCATTTTTCCTTCCGTAGCACTTGACCCTGTATGGACAGTTACAATTACAAGTTTTTATAAAGCTCTAACAAGTTCCGTAGCGCTGTGCAATGGGAGGCAAAATAACAAATATATATACTGGTTCAAAACACAGAACAGTAGGAGGGAGGACTCTGCTCAAGAGCTTACAATCTAAAAGGATAGGGGTGATACACTAAGTGAGGGTTAATAGAGAACATGAAGTATCGGGTGCGTGTGGGAAGATGCAGTAGAAAATATACAGAGGGGGATTATGGAGTGAGCTGATTGTCTTCTCTAAAAGTAGTGTGTTTTCAGAGACTTCTTGAAGGACTGGAGAGACAGGGAGAGTCTGAGGTTGTGTGGGAGGGAATTACAAAGAAAAGGGCAACTTGGGAGAAGTCCTGAAGGCGTGAGTTGGGGGTGCGGGTACGTGAAGCTGATCCTCGGCAATCCACAATATGTCCAAAAAAATCTTGAGATCGGCATCCAATGCAAACAATTATTCCATTATCTATATAATAAAAGAGTAAGGCTTTGGCTGTCCGTCGCCAAAGCCTTACTGCGCATGCGCGCGCAACCAGCGGCGGTTGGTTGCGCGCGCATGCAACCGCCGCGGCACGAGCCGGCTGCCGGCTCGCCGCGGCGGTTACACATGCACACAGCAGCCGGGTAGAGGCTGCGCTCGCAGCCTCTACCCGGCTGCCGCGCGCATCCAACCCCAGAGCGGCGAAGGGAAAGTTTCCTCCGCCGCTCGGGGGGTTGGATGCGCGCGGCAGCCGGGTAGAGGCTGCGAGCGCAGCCTCTACCCGGCTGCTTTGTGCATTCTAACGGGTCCCCGAGCGGCGAAGGGAAAGTTCCCTCCGCCGCTCAGGGGTAGGATGCGCGCGGCAGCCGGGTAGAGGCGCAGCCTCTACCCGGCTGCCGCGCGCATCCAACCCCCCGAGCGGCGGAGGGAAAGTTCCCTCGCTTCCGCTTTGAAGGACCCAAGCCCCGGTCACGTGACCGCGGCTTGGGTCCTTCAAAGACCGGAAGCGGGGAAATCTTCACTTCCCTGGCGCCGCTCGACAGGTAAGTATGAGCGCTGGTGGGGGGGGGGGTCAATATCCATGAGCTGGGGGGGTCCATATCCACGAGCTAGGGGGGTCCATATCCACGAGCTGGGGGACCATATCCACGACCTGGGGGCAAATCCACGAGCTGGGCAAATCCACGAGCTGGGCAAATCCACGTGCTGGGCAAATCCATGAGCTGGGCAACTCCATGAGCTGGGGGCAAATCCATGAGCTGGGGGCAAATCCATGTGCTGGGCAAATCCATGAGCTGGGCAAATCCATGAGCTGGGGCAAATCCATGAGCTGGGGGCAAATCCATGAGCTGGGGCAAATCCATGAGCTGGGGGCAAATCCATGAGCTGGGGCAAATCCATGTGCTGGGCAAATTCATGAGCTGGGGGCAAATCCATGAGCTGGGGCAAATCCATGAGCTGGGGGCAAATCCATGAGCTGGGGCAAATCCATGAGCTGGGGGCAAATCCATGAGCTGGGCAAATCCATGTGCTGGGGGCAAATATCCATGTGCTGGGGGCAAATATCCATGTGCTGGGGCAGTATCCATGTGCTGGGGCAGTATCCACATGCTGGGGCAATATCCACGTGCTGGGGCAGTATCCACGAGCTGGGGCAGTATACCCACAATAGACTGCCCTCTGGGCAGGCTGGGGCAGTATCCACGTGCGGGGGCAGTATCCACGTGCTGGGGCAGTATCCACGTGCTGGGGCAGTATCCACGTGCTGGGGCAGTATCCACGAGCTGGGGCAGTATATCCATGAGCAGGGGCAGTATATCCACAATAGACTGCCCTCTGGGCAGGCTTTACAACTAGTAAAGAGATAAAAAAATAAACAAGGAATTCATGGAGCTATCCGGTAACGTGTCTGTCCTAAAAGTAGAGCTCTTAAACCAAACAGGTGTATGGAATAACATGAGCTCTATATTAGAAGACCATGACTCTCATTTCATTAACCCCTTCACTATTGAGATCGAGATATCTTGGACTTCAAATGCACATCCGATGTCCGATATGCTGTACATGTAGGCCCATATTACATTGATTACGCTAGAACAGGGACGCCAAGGTGGATAATGTGCGCCTGCAGGTTTCTCCTTAGTGTCCCCGCTTTAGCTTGATATTATGGTGCAGGCGCTAATTAAGCAGCCTGTCCTGTAACGCAGCGCTGAGCCGCAGGATGCTCGCGGCATATACAGTTGTGTTCAAAATTATTGAACCCCCACTGAAATTGAGTGTTTTGGCCAGTTTGATATTGATTTTGATCATTCAGTCATCTTGCTTACAATTAAATCAAAGAGACACGTGTAGGTCAGACAAATATAACATAACATTTATAATGAAATAACCACAAATGTCTTTTCTGTGCTCACATCATTATCAGTTTTATTCAACCCCCAAGTGACATTCAATCTTAGTACTTAGTACAACATCCTTTTACAGTTATAACAGCTTTTAAACGTGAAGCATAGCTTGACACAAGTGTCTTGCAGCGATCCACGGGTATCTTCGCCCATTCGTCATGGGCAAAAGCCTCCAGTTCAGTCACATTCTTAGGCTTGCGCACTGCAACTGCTTTCTTTAAGTCCCACCAGAGGTTCTCAATCGGATTTAAGTCTGGTGACTGCGATGGCCACTCCAAAATGTTCCAGCCTTTAATCTGCAACCATGCTCTAGTGGACTTGGAGGTATGCTTGGGATCATTGTCCTGTTGAAAGGTCCAACGTCTCCCAAGCCTCAGGTTTGTGGCGGACTGCATCACATTGTCACCCAATATCTCCTGGTACTGAAGAGAATTCATGGTACCTTGCACACGCTGAAGCTTCCCTGTACCTGCAGAAGCAAAACAGCCCCAAAGCATGATTGACCCCCCGCCATGCTTCACAGTAGGCAAGGTGTTCTTTTCTTCATAGGCCTTGTTCTTCCTCCTCCAAACATAGCGTTGATCCATGGGCCCAAACAGTTCTAATTTTGTTTCATCAGTCCACAGAACACTATCCAAAACTTCTGTGGTTTGTCCACATGACTTTTGGCATACTGCAGTCGACTCTTCTTATTCTTTGGAGACAGCAAGGAGGTGCGCCTGGGAGTTCTGGCATGGAGGCCTTCATTACGCAGTGTGCGCCGTATTGTCTGAGCTGAAACTTCAGTACTCACATCTGACAAATCTTTTCTCAGTTCCTCAGCAGTCACACGGGGACTTTTCTCCACTCTACGCTTCAGGTAGCGCACAGCAGTCGAAGTCAGCATCTTCTTTCTGCCACGACCAGGTAGCGTTTCAACAGTGCCCTTTGCCTTGAATTTGCGAATGTCTTGGTATGTTTAACATCTTTGCAATCTTCTTATAGCCATTGCCCTTCCTGTGAAGAGTAATCACCTCTTCTCTTGTCTTCCTGGACCATTCTCTTGACTTCACCATGTTTGTAACCACACCAGTAAATGTCTAGAAGGAGCTGAGTATCACAGTCATTTTAAAGCTGCCTAATTGGTGCTTATTATGCTTTATTGCTGCTCCGTGACATCCACAGGTGTTTTCAATACCTGATTGAAAACACTTGAATGAACCTCTGTTCTTCAGAGTGGTAGTCTTTAAGGGGTTGAATAATTGTGTCAATGAAGAATTCACAAAAGAAACATTTACTACTGTATTACAAAACCAATTGATGTCATTTTAGTTGCATATGGTTCTTTAAAAAGTCCTTGTAGGATTTCATTCTGAATACAATTACAAATGTACCCTAAATTCCCTAAAACCCTTTACAGCATTGGGGGTTGAATCATTTTGAACACAACTGTATATATATATATATATATATATATGTATGTGTGTTTTAAGTTTTAAGTAGTTGTTGGTGCCTTAAGACACAAGCCTTGTAAATCCGGCTACCTTGTTATTCGTATTTTTGTAATCTTGTTATTTGTTACCTTTGCAGTTAACTGAAAATACTACGAAAAACATTAAATAAAAGAAAGAATATTCAGAATAACTCTGTGTCTTTTCCCAGCAAGGAAAGTCAAAAAGAAATGGAAAATAAACATCAGGGTCTGTGTCTCAGAAAAAGGATTATAGAAATTTCTATCAGGGTTATTCAGAGAGTGGTGAAAAGCAGGAGAATGACTGGAGAATGAAAAATTCTAGGTCAAAATAGCCAAACCAGAAAAATTCTCCCTTTCATCTCACTTTCCAAATCGGCTATTTTGACCTAGAATTTTTCATTCTCCAGTCATTCTCCTGCTTTTCACCGCTCTCTGAATAACCCTGTAAGTTATTATTTATCTGTTTCTTAATTAAATGGAATATCTACACTAATAGTGACCTGAATCACACACACACTGTGAATATCTGACACAAATTTAAAATCCATTCCCCTATGCCGCGTGGGGTGTCAGTATGTAATCTCATAATAATGTACATTTAGTCCCATGATGCATTATATGTGCCGGGTATCAGAGCGTGACACATAATATAATGTCCATTAAATCTCCAAATCCCACAACACAGTTTTATTTCTTCTGAATCATAAGTTTAGATTCACTTTTTTAACAGTAAAACTTTTTTTATTGATGTTGCTCTTTTTATAGAATTCTGTCAGTTAATACATATATTGGGAGTTTTAATCATTTCCTTTCTTACCTTGTCATTAATTGATTTGTGAAAGCAGCGCAGGATCTCTGCGTGACGTGCCCAGCTGTCATTTATTATGCTGCATTAATGTACCTCACCTGTCCTGTTCCCCATCAATCTCTTTAACCTGGATGGGTTTTTACTCTGGAAATATTCCTCTGCTTTTATAAATAAAATAACACTTGTGTCTTTAATGAATTAAACAGAATAAATGATGAGCTGGAGGATTCCCATTATAACCATCCAATATGTCACCTGAAAGCACGCGTGTGAGAAATTAACCTTTAAATATATTCCATATAAAGCCTCCTCAACTCCCCGATCGGCCAAAGAATCCCCAGTCGGGTTCTACAGATATAGATCAAGGAGCTGCTGTTACTTCAGAGACCTCATTAATTATATCAGGGGTTTATTAGCACAGATAATGTTTTCATTGCACTGATGTGTCCAAGCCTCAACAACGAAATAATGTGAAATAATTAAAAGTCCAATTATTAATATTATATCTATAATTAATAATATATTTTTTAATCCAGTAATAATTATATTTCTCTTTATTACCTTCATTCATAATGGTTCCTATGAGAGGTTCCAATAATGGTATGAGAGGATAAAGAAAGCCATTGTTGGGGTTTAAGAAAGGCAAAGGGGGTTAAGGAAAGACATGGGTTAAAAAGAGGCATAGTAAGGAGATTGAAATATGTGTGGGTTAAAATGAGGCATTAGGGTAAATGAAGGCAAATTGGGTTAAATTGAGGCATGAGGGGATTAAAGAGAGGCATGGGGTTAAATAGATGCATGAGGGGTTAAATTGAGGCATGGGAGGGATAAAGAGAAGCAAGGGGTTAAGCACAGGCATAAGGTGGTTAAAGGGAGATATGGGGTTAAACAGAGGCATGAGGTGGTTAAAGAGGTCCAGGGGGTAAAGCTTGAGGGGGTTTAAGGAAAGCAATGGGAGATAAAGAAAGGACAAAAGAGAGGCATGAGGGGGTTAAATATTTTTTCCCAGATGCTCACAAATAGGGATGAGCCAAACACCCCCATGTTCGGTTCGCATTCGAACTCGAACAATTTCAAAAGTTCGAGTTTAAACGCGAACACGAACCGAACTCAATGCAAGTCAATGGCACTCAAAAGTTTGATTTTTAGAGTGACCTCCAAGAGGGCATATATGCAAGATATTTGCCATAAAAGGTGTATGGGGGTCCGGGTAGTGCCCTGGGGGACAGGAAACAAGGAGAAAAAGTTTTAAAAAAGACGTTTTTGAAGGAACAGTGAGATTTCTATAAAATAAGGGTTAAAATAAAATAAAAACGAAAAATTCCTTCAAATATCGTGCCTAGGAGGTCCCCATAACCTGCCCATGAAGTGGCGGATTTGTAGGATGTATAGAAATATCGCCATCAGAGACCCACACAGGACACCTAGCCACCCTTAAGGCTGGGGTCAGACCAGCGCACTTTAAACGCGCGTTCTGGCGCACATAATCACGGCCGCACTAGCAGCAAATGACGGGCAATGACGGCCAATATACGAAGTACGGTCGCACGAAAGTCCGGCCGCGCAACGCAAGTGGAAAACGAATGCATTTTTTCGAGCACGCCGAACCGCTAGTACGGGCGTACAGATTGTGCAGCTGCGGCATAGCGGCATGTTTGCGTGATTAGGAGACGTCAGACGCTGCACATGTGCGGCCTATATAACGTCCAGACGAAAAAAGTGTCCTGTGGTGGCTGTTGTTGTACCTGGCAATTGCAGAAGATGGCTGGTGTGGATATTGATGTGGAGCGTCTGATAGCGGCAGTGGCGGAGCATCCCGAGATTTGGGACACGGCTTGTGACCTCTACAAGGACAAACTGAGAAAGGCCAGCGCATGGGTTGCAGTCTCGAGGGAGGTGTACCAGGACTATGATACGTGGTCTGACAGAGAGCAGAAGCTACAGAGTGAGTACATTATTATTTAATTCATAATCACATGTAAATTGCATGTACAATAAAAGTAAAGGCAAACATAATAAGTGCCGTCACATGTTAAATGCTCCCCAGCTGCCAGGGCACCTGCCCTGCATCGCTAGTAAAATAATTAGCCAGAGCATCGCGAAACCTGTTGCTGTGTCTATTCACAGCTATTATGTCATGGTTTGCATATTCATCCAGACCCGTAACTGTGAGGGTATCAGCGAAATTAAAACCATCCCTCGCACGAACATAATTATGTAGGATGCAACAGCATTTCACTATATCCACACAGAAATCCACATTTACATCAAGCGGTCTATGAAAAATCCTCCACTTGTTGGTCAGTATGCCAAAGCTACACTCCACATACCGTCTCGCCCGCGACAGCCTGTAATTAAACACCCGCTTCCTCACAGTCAGGTGTGTCCCTGAGTAGGGCCTTAGGAGGTGTGTGGATAGTCCGAATGCTTCGTCACCCACGAAGGCATAGGGGACTGCCACGTCACTGCCAGGCAATGGTGCGGGTCTGGGTATGTGCAGGGTCCCACTCTCGAGCTCATTCCACAGTGTGGAGTTCCTGAACAGTGTGGAGTCAGAGTCTTTGCCGTATGAACCGACATCCACATACACAAAATTATAGTTGGCATCTGCCACCGCCAGTAGGCCAATGGAAAAGAAATGTTTATAATTTTGATACAGTGAGCCACTGTGCAGTGGCTTCACTATGCGGACATGTTTGCCATCCACGGCTCCAAGGCAGTTGGGGAAGTTCCCTCTCTCCCAAAATCCTGCTGCAATTCCTACCCATGCCTCGTCCGTGGGTTTTGGTAAACATTGCTTCTTCATGGTTTCCCATATTGTTTGTCACACCTTGCGGACGATCTCACCAGCTGTTGATCTGCCAACGCGGAAGTTGTAATGCAGATCCTTCAAACTGCATCCACTAGCAAGATACCTGGGAAATATGAATTAAATCTGTGTTATGATCACATCATGTGAACCGAACCTAATGTCACTCTCATTATGTTTTGCAGCACATGAAATTAGCAACAAGTGGCGCACTATCAGGGACAACTACACCCGGGTCCTGAAGAAGGAAGCGGCAGCTGCGCGCTCTGGAGCTGGGGCACGGAGGAAGGTGCACAGCTATCTTTACGCAGAACAATTGTCGTTCCTCAGGAGGACCCAGGAGCCAAGGCCAACTGTGAGCAGCATTGACCAGCCATCCACCTCTGGGTCACAGGAGCAACACCTGCCGGCAGGGGGTTCTGCCAGCTGGCAGGAGGAGGTTGACCAGGGTGGCACGGACTCGCAGGTGGAGGGGGAGGTGGAGACCGGACCGGTGCCAGCTGCAGCACCGAGAGACAGCACCAGACCGGCTCACAACAGGAGGAGGGGACCGCCTAGCGACTTCGAGCAGGCCATGGTCAGGTTCATGGGGTCGCACAATCCACAACCTCCACGCTGCACCATCACTGACAGTGAGGACATGTCCTTTGTCCATTCCTGTCAATCCCTGCTGGACCAGATGACCCCGGCGCAGAAGGTGGAGTACCGCCGCAGATCCCTGGACCTCATCCATGAGATCCTGTCCCGTCCAGAACAGGCTGCGGTCTACTATGGTGCGGTGCCACAACGCCATCAGGCCACTGGTTATGCCAGCCACAGCCAGGCGCCACCCACCCACCCACCCATGTCCCATGTTGCTGGGCCTCCCCCAGAGTCTGGGTACCGCCGCGGATCCACACATGGTCCTCATGAGCCAGATGCTCCTCTGTACGAGGATTTGTGAGGTGTCTTGTATGTTTTTGGTTGACATGCTGTTCCTGTTGTCACTGTTATGTTTTGTCCTTCATGTTATTTTCTTTTGTACATATGTTACAAATATGTAATTCATTTATTTTCATGTTTATTACAATATATTTCTATTTACATACATTCTTGTCAGTGTCAGAGGTTTTTTTGGACGTGTCTTGGAATGTGATGCCTGCGTGTGGATGGGTATGAATGTGCTTGCGTACATGTCACTACAGACCGACAATAGGGACTCTGCACACCGAGCACATGTCTGCTAGGCTTGTGCACCTTTTATTTTTTTCGGGTCGATTATGTTCGATGTTTCGGATTTGTAAACATTTCGATTCGGCTCGTTTCTACCTATCGCTGTTTCGATTCGGTTCGGCTCGACTCGTTTGCCGTGTACTTTTTTCTCGGAATTTCGACCATGTTTCGTATTTTCGTGTCACTTAGCTCGTTTTCTGTATCGAATTTTCGTAAGTTCGGACATTCTCGTTTCTTCGGAACGTCTGTTCTCCTCGTTTCAAAGCAATAAATTTCGATTTGACTCATTTCAAGTCCATTCGAAAATTCGGTAAATATTTCGGGTCGGCTCGGACAACGTTTCGGATCTGACGTTTTCGGATCAGGTAGCCCATTGCAGCAAACACAAACACTTGCAGTGCATCCATCTTGGTGAAACGCCACCATCCACGAAATGGCTTTATATACCCCTTCACCTTAATTTTTGATTCACCTATTGATTTGGTAAATTAGATTACGCGTTTAATTGCAGATCCGTAAAAAATCACGCCCGAAAATGCGCATCGTATGACCGTTTTCGCGCACTCCGTGAAAAAATACGTCACTTCGTTCGGACGCACTTTTTTACGTTCGCGTGTAAAAATGCTTTCGTTTGACCCTAGCCTTAGGGGTTAAAATGCACAGGGACTGGCTACTATCCTTTTAGATGAGGGAATGTATTATACGTATGTATAAAGCAAGGTATATATGACAATGGATAGTCAGAAACTCTAGGGACTCAGCTTGTGTGCTTTATGATAGACATTTTCACGTTGTGTTGTGTTACTAATGCAGAAGCAGCAAGCCCTACCACCACGCTTGCACCAAAACTATAGATCTAACACAATAATAATTGTATGCTCACATAGGCTCTTCGGGAGAGGTACATGACATACAAATACTGGAATATTATGTTTAAATCTAAGGAGTGTGATAAAGATTTTACTAAGCCCTTGATGACAAATGATGTAACATCTACATCATTAATGATTGGCTTTACAGAGCCCTGGTCCTTAAGGGGTTAAACAGCATATCAGAGGAACATATAAATGAACACTTCTTAGAATTCAGAAGCACAGTGTTCATACATGTGCAGGATCCACACCCAGTCTGCAGGCAATGTATGAAATTCATGAGACCAGACTAATTAGAAGCACATGTTATTTCCAAACACCAATTAACAGCTGTTGTTTACGCCGTTTGAGAGCCCTGCTGCGAGCACATGTCATTTAGGGGTGAGAATCTTTGCACCTAGACATTAGGCAGACTGTAAAGCATGCTTTCCTTGTAAGCTAGAAAATCCACATCACCCATTGCAGCATTTTAAAGATGAAACACACAGGCAGAGCAAAAAATCCTATGCAAGCCTCATGCACAGTATACCAGGGGTCTCAAACTCATGGCCCCCCAACATGATGTGGACTACAAGTCCCAGGATGATTTCAAATGCAATACATGGTGAGGGAATCCTGGGAGTTGTAGTTCAAAAACATCAGGGGCACCAGAGTTAGAGAGCCCTGCTGTCACGGTTCCCGGATCCCACCATGCAGTCCTTAAAGCCCAACACTCCACAGAGCCAAAAAACTACCAACAGGGTAGCCGTAAAGGAATCCCTAACTGTCTGGTCCTTAGAAATTGGCCAGGTATATGTATACTAGCTAGACAGAAAGAGTTAATCAAAGACAATGTCGTAATACAAAACCAGGTCAGCAACACGGGGGTAGTCAGACGAGCCAGAATCAGGAATACAGAGTATAGAATAGTCAAATGGAATAACCGGGTCGATATCAGTGCAGAAGCGTAGTACAAGGAAGTAGTCTAGGGCAACGGAAGGCAGAATAGTTAGAAAACAAACAGAGGTCAATAACAGGTTAAATCACAAGAGAATTCAGGTACAAGGAGCTCAGGTATGGATAACCACGTTCTGGCACTGCTTAGAAGGAACTGTTGGTTTTTAAAAGACCTTCACCAGACCGCGCCCCCTCTCAATCCGCACCTCAAGCAACCACCTCCCTGCCTGTTTCAATTTAAACCGGGCATTGGTGAGCGAGCAGCATCAGCCATGCTGCCTTCAAGCACCCCGGAGAGGCTGAAAGCCCCCAACGTTACACCTGCTGCGAGCACATGTCATTTAGGGGTTAGAATCTTTGCACCTAGACATTAGGCAGACTGTAAAGCATGCTTTCCTTGTAAACTAGAAAATCCACATCACCCATTGCAGCATTTTAAAGATGAAACACACAGGCGGCACAAAAAATCCTATGCAAGCCTCATGCACTCTAAGCACATGTAATTTTGAGGTGTGAAAGTTTCAGAAAAATGTACACGTGTGCAAATATTTTAAATGAAGCCAGAATAATTTTATGACAGTCACATTTGTCTGACAAACAGATAATACATTACACTGCAGCATGTGTTAACATATGTTGGTAGATGTATGTAATGTGTGTTATGTGTATGTAACATGTTTATGCTATTATACATACCGCTTCTTGACGACGTACACAGTCCGTCCATTGCTAATCATCGCCCACATGCGTGCCTTCTTGCCCTGGGTAGTTTTTTAATTCAATATCTAATAAACTGTTGCTTATAATATTCTGCAGTAAAGAGTCTCTTTATTTCTAGATTCTTTAGTATTTTTTACGCATTTTTTATACTTTTTTAAAAAAAAAATTTTTAGAACTCGAACCGAACACGCCAAAAAGTTTGAAGTTTGCGAACTGACAATGTTCGAGTCGAACTCCAAACTGATCGAACCGAACAGCTCATCCCTACTCACAAACAGTAAGACCCCCCCAGCCTCCCCATTCAGTCCCCATATGTGGGCATAATTTTCATTATTTCCATTTATAAGGCGCCAAGAGTCTCTGCGGCACTTTCCAATAAAGATTGGGGGAATTAATACCAACTTGGGAAGCAGAGACAGAAGGCGCAGCCGGCCCTGCTCACAGGAGCTTACAATCTAAAGAGATTGGGGTGGAAAAAGAACAAGATGAGTTAACAGTTCCTATAAAAGGCTCTGCATGAGCGGAGGAGACTGAGGAGTCTGTGGAGCTGAATAGATGCCAGATGGAATGATCACAATCCAGAAAGGTCCTGTATGGTCTGGAATAGGAGGTGGAGTTTTTTCGGGGGGGGGGGCGGTGCGGTGACACCATGAGTTACTGCACTGGATGATACCACACCTAGTGACGCTACTGTCAGAAGATATGTAAGCATTAGGGCCAGGCTTGCGCATCCCTCCAGTAATTAGTGCTAGCGCTTTATAATACCTCACATCGAAACACAAATGTACTTTCGTGCTGCCCGTGTTAAGTATAGGATGCGCAAAGTATAGGAAGCTCGCGGAAGCTCACTCAAAAAATGATACGCAATCGGATTACTAATGGGGGTAGCATCACGAATGTAATATGGGGGCATGCGTTGAACACACTTATTCTGGCACTAACGCTTCAAAGTGCTAACGATAGCGTCAACTAGGAAACAGAGCCTTTAACCTTTTGTGAATTCAAAGTGTCTCACATTTCAGCCGTCACATCTGACATGCCCCCCCCGGTACACCCATTGGCGGACCTTCAATTGCTACGATTTTAAGCCACTGTGTGTGTGACGTGCCTAATACATGTATGGAAAAAATAATAATAAAAACAATAAAAAAATTACGAAAGGTGCACATCCGCTCGCGTCAATGGATGTGTAGTTCAGACAGCAGCTCAGGGTGGGAAGTGTCTTATGCTTTGTGCAGCCATTAATCTCTCCCCAGGGAAACATGTAATGCAGCATTCCACAGCTCTGGGGGAGTGTCTCATGCTGTGTGCAGCCATAAATCCCTCCCCAGGGAAGCATGTCATGCTGCATGCCACAGCTCTTGGGGAGTGTCTCCTGCTGTGAAGTCATAAAACCCCCCCAGGGAAACATGTCATGTGGCATGCCGCAGCTCTGGGGAGTGTCTCCTGCTGGGAAGTCTTTAATCCCTCCCCAGGGAAGCATGCTATGGGGCATGCCGCAGCTCTGGGTGAGTGTCTCCTGCTGTGAAGTCATAAATCCCTCTCCAGGGATGCATGTTATGCGGCATGCCGCAGCTCTGGGGGAGTGTTTCCTGCTGTGAAGTCATAAATCCCTCCCCAGAGAAGCATGTCTTGTGGCATGCCGCAGCTCTGGGGGAGTGTCTCCTGCTGTGCAGCCTGAAATCCCTCCCCAGGGAAACATGTCGAGAAGACATGGATCAAGCCACCATTTCCCCTGTGGGATGAGAGGTGAGTATCTGTTTTTTTAAAATATTTTTTTCAACTGGTGCTGACGGATTCCGCAGGTCCCTAGCTGTGAGTAACTTTTGGGCTAACCGCAGTAGGATGGTAACTAGTGTTACGACTTTGTAATCCTAACTCTAATTAACTCTTTGCGCTCCCCATGTTAAGTATAGGGAGCGCAAAGTACAGTCACGTCGCGCTGAAAAGCGCAAGATCCGAATCACTAACGGGTTTTGTAACCGAGTTTGGATTGCAATATT
Organism: Leptobrachium leishanense; assembly: GCA_009667805.1. Classification (NCBI taxonomy): domain Eukaryota; kingdom Metazoa; phylum Chordata; class Amphibia; order Anura; family Megophryidae; genus Leptobrachium; species Leptobrachium leishanense. The sequence goes on along the minus strand of RXON01004353.1, from coordinate 8,027 downwards.
GTGCTCCTGCTCTAGGGCAACCAGAGCTTTCAGTAAACCAATTATTGTTGCTGGATTCTATTGCCCACGGAGCTCCCCAGTGCACCCTTTCTAACATAACCCAAATCCTTAGTAATTTGGTAGCTCAAAACCAAAAAAAGTGAACTGCTGGTCCTCGGCGATTTTAATGTTGACTGGCTGAATCCTAAAAACAATAAACACTGCTCCCAGTTTATGGCTTTCCAGTTAACACAATTATTCTCCTCCCCCACTCGCATTAATATGAAAAGCCTTAACCATACCTTGCTGGACTGGATTCTCTCCTCATGTCCTGATAGAATACAGGAGGCAGGCATTCTCACTAATAGCTTCAGTGATCACTGTCTAGTGTACTGTGTGCGCAAAATAAAGGCCACAAAATCTCCCCCAAAGGTAATAATCCCCAGGTCCTTCAAGAAATTTAATCTTGAATCCTTTCTAAATGATCTCAAATGGCTCACGTGGTACAGGCTAAACCTAATCCCAGACCTCGACTGTGCAATTGAATACTTTCAGTCAGAGCTCCTGCAAGTCTGGAATGCCCATGCCCCACTGCTTAAAGTGCGAGTCAAAGGGGCACATTTCCCCTGGGTTACAGCTGACCTCACACACATGTATCAGTTTATAGAATTCACTCTGGTCAAATTTCAAGAGTACTGGATCCATGAACGATCACTGTGAATACCAAAAATGGCGGAATGCATGCACAAAGTAAACAAAAATGGCCAAAGCCCAATACTTCAATGAAAATGTAAACAATAACATATCAAATCTAAGAAATTTTTGGAAAATCATAAATAACATACAATCGCCCCCTGTCCACTCCCAACCAGTTGCTGTCAAAGTAAACAACTAAACCCTGCAACACCCCCTAGATGTAGCAAATGCCTTTAATAACTATTTCGTTGGATGCGCCAAAACCCTGATTGCTAAGCTAGCAATTGAAACACATTCAGAAAGGCAGCACACAAGTCAGATCCTTCCAACTGTGCAAAAACCCTGTATCAAAGGGAAATTCAGTATTAGACCGGTGCCTGTCAGTGCCATTACTAAACTTCTCTGTCACCAAAAAATGAAACACCAGTCAGGACCTGACCAAATCCCAGCAATGTTGCTGAAAATCAGCGCGCCGGCAATTGCAAAACCTGTCGCAACCCAAATCAATGAATCACTGGCGACTGGATATATACCCAAACTCTGGAAGACTATGAGTGTGGTACCTATCCATAAAAGTGGAGACAATTCTTTGGTATCCAACTACCGTCCAATATCATTGCTTCCTGTAATGTCAAAAATTCTGGAAAAATGTGTTTACACTCAATTACGCGATTACTATCAGTATTGGAACTATTTAACCCCAGATCAATCCGGCTTCTGTCCAAATCATTCAACCACAACTACCTTTTTAAAAGTTTCCAATGATATCCAAGCTGGTATGGAACAAGGAAACCTAACTGGAGCCATCTTCCTTGATTTTGCCAAGGTCTTTGACACAGTAGACCATGACATCTTATTACAAAAAATTTAAAACTCTGGTATTGGTGATCGCACACTAACCTGGTTTCAATCATATGTGTCTGATCGGTCACAATATGTGTACATTTCTGACAGCACTTCCCTCCCCCTCCCAGTCACGTGCGGTGTACCCCAAGGCTCAATACTCGGCCCCCTGCTATTCACAATATTCATAAATGATCTGCCCAACGTCTGCAAAGACTCAACTGTACACATGTACGCAGACGACACTGTAATCTATACCAGCAAACCAAATCTCCCACAGCTGGAGGCCGTGCTGCAAGAACATTTCACAGGGGTAGAAAAGTGGATCAAAGATAGCAAACTTTTCTAAATGCTGACAAAACTGTTACAATGCTCTTTGGAACAGCACCTAAACTACACAAATTGCAAACACCCCATCTATGTGTCAGGACAAAATCAAATGGCACGTTGACCACAGTCACTTCTCTCAAATATCTAGGTATGTGGCTAGACCCAAATCTATGCTTTGGCCCCCACATCAAAAAAATTTAATCTAAACTTTACCCCAAACTAGGTGCCCTGTACAGAAACAAATCCTTTTTTCCATATATATATATATATTATTTTTTTCTCCCATTTTCTTTTCTTTCTCTTTTTCTTTTCTTTTTTCTCTTTTTTGTCTCATTTGTATATATATATATTTTTTTTCATAAACCAACTGAGGAGGAGAATCGGCACTTTAAAAACACCGGGATGTATATAAGATGGAAAGTGAAAGTGAAAGGGTCGCTGATGGGTCCGAGTGATACAGGAGACGTGACGACGGAGTTCCGGAGGGTTGAGCGTGGACGGAAGTGGATGGGGAGACCATGCGAAAGTCCGGACAAGAGATCGAGGACGCGAACCGGAAGTCACATCGTGGGGAATACCAGATGGATGACTGAAGGTGGAAACCAGAAAGGATGCCGCAGACGATACCGGAAGTCTTTTCAAGTTGTAGTAAGAATGAAACCGGAAGGGATGCCGTGGACGATACCGGAAGTCTTTTTTGAAAACTAAACTAAATTGACACGAAGAGCTAGAGACATCTAATAAGATCGGATTATGAGAACAACAATGGAGCGGATTGGGACCCAGAATAGAGACTCATGGGAATGAGAATGAAGCCCGTGATTCTTTACCATATAAGGAAAACGCCATAGCTAATTAGCCAGTCAATGAAATATCTGTGAGGGTAATAAAAGGAATGATGGGTATTCTACATGTTATATTATTTGATCTTTACATTTTATGTATTTTTATCGCCCTTGAAAAAGTCTATTTCATAGACGAAACGCGTTGGGCCTTGTTTATGCAATTATATTTATATTTATTTGGAATAAAAGTTTTTTATCCTATACCCATCATTTTGTTATTTTTGGCGATTCCAGTACCCGTGGTCTGTTTAATAGACCAACGGGGATGCCTTCAGACGCTGAGGTCTTCCAATTTTTCTTCTTATCTTCATGTGGAGCATCGAACCATCTCCAGGGAACCTCCTCAGCACTTCATCTTAAGATAAGTAACGTCTTTCTCCCTCTCACCAATTGCCTGTTGTTACAGAAACAAATCCTGCCTGAACCCCACGGTAAGAAAGCAGATTGTACAACAAATGCTTATGCCAGCTATTGAATACGGAGATGTAGTGTATGCAGCCGCCCCACAAACGCACCTTCATAAACTTACTAAATTGTATAACTAATTCTGCTGCTTTGTGCTACAATGTAACTACATGACCCACCATTGTGACATCGCTGGAATCTAGACGCACTCTTCACCTTTCCAACCTGGTGTTTAAGAGCTTTCCTGCAAAGCTGCCACCCTACCTGAATAGTCTGCTTCCCCCAGCAGTTCCCTCATCCTATAACCTCTGATCCTGGACCGGCACCTTTCTTGCAAAACCACAATACAAAAAGAAAGTGGCTCGATCCTCATTTTCCTACAGAGCAACAGAGCACCACAATTATGGAATAACCTCCCAGACGCCATCAAATCTTCCCCCACTCTAAAGTCCCTTAAGAGCTCCCTATTAACATACCTCAATCAGGAATGCACCTGTAAACATGTAACATAGTGACTATATTACTTACATATTTATTTTCTGTTAATCTGTATATTTGTTTTGTGTTAATATCTTGTATTTTACTACTTAGTATTTCTGTAATCACTGTAACACTTCAATGTTCTTGAACCCAGGACATACTTGAAAACGAGAGAAATCTCAATGTATCCTTCCTGGTAAAATACTTTATAAATAAATAAATAGATAAATAAACGTTAGCAGGAACAATGTAATATGGCCCTGTTTAGGCAGGTTTGGGAGATCTTTCAAATGAGCTAAAGTTATTTTGGGTATGACTGGTGCACTTTAACCCTGGAATGTTTGGTTTTCCAGTTTTCCACACTGCTGGCTTCCTGACGACTCTAACTTTTTACTTGAGGAAATTTTCCATATATAATAATATTCATTTAACATTTTTATTTTTTAATTTGTTGTAGAATCATTGGGCAAAATTTTTAGAGAATGTTTTTTTAGAGAATGAAGCTAAAAACATGTACAAAACATTCATTTTAATCAATAACCACTCACAAATATTATCCAATGTTCAGTTTTTTTTCCATAAAGTTTATTGAGTTTTGTTCAACAGTTAAGTTCAATGAATTAAACGGATCAGATAACATGTAAAAAAAGATACAGAAACCACATGGATTTTTCTTATGACTAGAAATTATAACAAAGAGGCAGAAAAAAGAAAAACAAAGTAAAATGAGGGATGAAGAGGAAAGAGAGTGAATAAGAGTAAGGAATGTATAAAAAAGAGGAATGAAAGGGAAGGAGGGCAGTAATGGCAGATAAGCCATCCAGAAAATACCCCTTTTCTTAAACGTCCGCTTCCCATTATCCAGGGAAGGTCCGTTAAAGAGCTATAGTCCTCAGCATTTCCATCTCCCACAGGGACCACACTCCTCCCCGCATTTTCCCCTGAAGCCGTGATGGTAGATTGGCACGACATGGAAGTTGTATGGACATACATGTGGTACCATGACCCTCAGCTTTGTCCTCAGCTTATGCGACCAAGCCATTGTTTCCCTAAGGGGATTCACTTGAGTCACCCATTCCCTCCATGGGAGCAAAGTAGGCTTGTCAAGGGGCGAGAGATCCACAGGACATAACCATGGCAGGGTCCAAGGTGGGCAGCACAGTGCTCGGTATTAAAATCAAAAGACTCAAAAATAATAGCAATTTTTTCATACTTCTCTGATGTAATGAATGATTTAAAAAAAGCAGAGAGGACACATGAGGTGCTCATTAAACGGTTTTGCATGAAGAACTAGGGTCATCAACATAAAAACATTGAAATTTACTCAATACCCTAATCAAACCATGTCATAAAGAGAGTGTTTCGGACACTTTGCTCCAAACACAATCTCGTTCAATCTGCAAGTTTTTTCTTTTATGATAAACATTTTCATCAAGGACACACTCTTAATTTCATGAAATAATGTCCAAAATGAAATTATAACACATATTTATGCATTGAGCAACAGTGAAACAACAGGAATATTTCAGGCTGGTCTTGGATAAGAATTTCAACTATTTGGGACCATGATGTGATTTGTTGCTCATCATTACTGCAATCTGACTAAATGTCTTAAGGCTCCTATCACATCATTATTTCTCAAGCTATAGATCATAGGGTTCACCATGGGTGTGATTAGAACACTAAATATCGATATTACTTTGCCTGTGTTATCGTCTACAGAAAAGTTTGTTCTCATGGCGTTTGCCATGGCCGACACATAGTGCATGGTCACAACGATGAGGTGTGGAGAACAACTGGAAAAAGCCTTGTATCGTCCACCACGGATTCCTTTTATTGAAGAAATGATCTTATAATAAGAGAACAGAATGAGAAGAAGTGGGACCAGGAGGATGGTGGTACCTGCAAAGATTGAAAGGGAGTTTGAGCTAGAGGTATCACTGCAGGACAAGATCGCCAGGTATTTAGATGAGCACATGAAATGGTTAATGACATTTGGGCCACAAAATGTAAACGTATAAACAATAAAGATGTTAATCGATGACGTAGCAGAACTCACTGTCCATGTAACCATGGCCATCGATGCACAAACCAATCTATTCATGATCTCATTGTAACGCAAGGGCTTACAGATTGCAATGTATCGATCATATGCCATGAAGACCAGAAGGAGGCATTCACTACTTCCCAGAAGAGTATTAAAAAATATTTGGGTAACACAAGCTACAAACACAATACTTTTATCTCCACTTAAGAAATCCACGAGCATCCTGGGAACACTGACTGAAGGACCACAGATATTAATGATGGACAAGTTAATGAGAAAGAAATACATTGGGTTGTGTAGTCGGGGATCAAAGGTCACAGCCAGAATAAGAAGGATATTTGCCACCAGTAGGACCACATAGAAAACCAAGAAGATGAGGAATAAAATTAATTGTATTTTGGGGTCACTAGAAAACCCAAGAAGAATGAAGTGGGTCACAGTACTGTGATTCTTGCTTTCCATGAATGCCATGGTTTGTTGACTTGTAATTCCTATTTCCTGTAGAAAGAACAGACACAGACATGTAAAAGCAGTAAAATGACAGTTATCATGTAAACCTCCTAATACATATTAACTCCTGTAAAGCAATCATGACAGTGAAACCCAGTAACACAATCTGCCTTTTCCTTGTTTAACAATCACTGTCTCACTGAACCATCACATTATTTTGTTTCATTAAAATCATTATGTTGCTGCTAAATGAGTTTGTGTTTGTGTTCACCCCACACTGAATAACCCCTATATACTTTATGTGGACTATTATAAATCCCTGTTTAGCCTTTTAATTGCAGACATGCCCTACTTTAAAAAAACACCATAAATAGAATTTCTAAATGTATGTTGCTCAAGGTGCATTATATATATATATAATATATATATTATATTTAACCCCATTTACACCCAAAATTGAGTTATCTCAATCTTAGCATTCTATTGCATTAAAATAGCACTCGTCATATCAAAAGACCATTTTCACAACTTTTTTTTAAAGGAAGATTAGTGTGTCCCCTCTGTCTCTTCAAGCATCCTGGAGACATAAAACCATCTGCAAATAGAAGCCCTAAACCTCACTGTAACCAAATGTTCAAATAGATTACTGCAGCTTTCCAGCAGCCAGGGATTTGTCACAATACAGGGAGAGCTGTGGGATCAGTTGCTGCTGTACAGGGATAAGATTCAGGGGGTCATCATGAGTGTAAATCCCTGTACAGTACAGATACATGGTGTTGCTGTAATTGCCATACACAGGCATTATGCAGCACATACAGATACAAGGTGTTGCTGTAATTGCCATTCACAGGCATTATGCAGCACATACAAGTACAAGGTGTTGCTGTAATTGCCATACACAGGTATTATGCGGCACATACAGGTACAAGGTGTTGCTGTAATTGTCATACACAGGCATTATGCAGCACACACAGCTAGAAGGTGTTGCTGTAATTGCCATACACAGGCATTATGCAGCACATACAGGTACAAGGTGTTGCTGTAATTGTCATACACAGGTATTATGCAGCACATACAGGTACAAGGTGTTGCTGTAATTGCCATACAGATGCATTATGCAGCACATACAGGTACAAGGTGTTGCTGTAATTGCCATACACAGGCATTATGCAGCACATACAGATAGAAGGTGTTGCTGTAATTGCCATACACAGGTATTATGCGGCACATACAGGTACAAGGTGTTGCTGTAATTGCCATACACAGGTATTATGCGGCACATACAGGTACAAGGTGTTGCTGTAATTGTCATACACAGGCATTATGCGGCACATACAGGTACAAGGTGTTGCTGTAATTGCCATACACAGGCATTATGCAGCACATACAGATACAAGGTGTTGCTGTAATTGCCATACACAGGCATTATGCAGCACATACAGATAGAAGGTGTTACTGTAATTGCCATACACAGGCATTATGCAGCACAGATACAAGGTGTTACTGTAATTGCCATACACAGGCATTATGCAGCACATACAGATATTGCATTGCTAATAATCTCATTCTGATCACTACAAACCCCCATAAGCAGGAGATCTCACCATTTTGAATTTTTAACTTTATCAAAGTTACTATATCTAACACAAAGGTGTTTTATGCCTGTATGATAATAATGCGGACCCCGTTTGAAATTGTGTAAGATAAAGGCCACCATCTAGCGCTCAGAATCTTACATTTCAACAATATCGCAGTAAAATATAAACGAATATATGAAAAAATTTAAAATGTTCAAATTAACATTATTCAAATTTTGTAACTATTCTCAGTATAACAATTTCTGTGCAAAACTTCTATTTTACCCTTCATTTATTTGTCAACGTCACATCTCATGTTTCAAATAAATACTATGATAACATTTTTTTCAACAAAAATTGCTTGGTAGTGAAGGG
>RXON01004352.1:0-18027 GCA_009667805.1 Leptobrachium leishanense | reverse complement strand
GGAGGCTATTTCCATGTATCTACTACCTTTCTATATCCCTGTTACTGCTCCCACTGGGAGGCTATTTCATGTATCTACTACCCTTTCTATATCACTGTTACTGCCCCCACTGGGAGGCTATTCCATGTGTCTACTACCCTTTCTATATCACTGTTACTGCCCCCACTGAGGGCTATTCCATGTATCTACTACCCTTTCTATATCACTGTTACTGCCCCCACTGGGAGGCTATTCCATGTGTCTACTACCCTTTCTATATCACTGTTACTGCCCCCACTGAGAGGCTATTCCATGTATCTACTACCCTTTCTATATCACTGTTACTTCCCCCACTGGGAGGTTATTCCATGTATCTACTACCCTTTCTATATCACTGTTACTGCCCCCACTGGGAGGCTATTCCATGTATCTACTACCCTTTCTATATCACTGTTACTGCCCCCACTGGGAGGCTATTCCATGTGTCTACTACCCTTTCTATATCACTGTTACTGCCCCCACTGAGAGGCTATTCCATGTATCTACTACCCTTTCTATATCACTGTTACTGCTCCCACTGGGAGGATATTCCATGTATCTACTACCCTTTCTATATCACTGTTACTGCCCCCACTGGGAGGCTATTCCATGTGTCTACTACCCTTTCTATATCACTGTTACTGCCCCCACTGAGAGGCTATTCCATGTATCTACTACCCTTTCTATATCACTGTTACTGCCCCCACTGGGAGGCTATTCCATGTGTCTACTACCTTCTGGTCTATAATCCCGTCCCTCTGGTTCCAGCCCCATATCTTATTGCTGCACATTTTGATATTCCGGTGTTGCGCACTCCGCTCCCGCCGCTGTTGCTATATTTGAAGTGTGAGCGAGGTGAGGGTTTTCGAGGTTCGGTTTCTATGGTAATGGAGTCTGTAGCTTCAGTGCGTAGAGCATGAGGAGACGTTGCAACTGGAATTGACGGGTTCATCAAGTCACTGGTGGATTAGAACATGGAACCCGAGTCTACAGCTGCCTGTTAACCTGTTCATTACCAAGAACATTTTTGGCATTTTTTTAGTAACATGAGATGCAAAGTTAACAAACATGGGGTAAAATAGAAACATTCTGACATGGTGTAAAATTCTGCAGATTTACTTTTCTTTTTTCCATGTGTTGGTTTATCCGTTACAGAAATATTGCTGGGATGAAAAGTTGTAAGATCTAGACGGCATCTCTTATCTCGCACAATGTCACACAGGGTCTGCATTATCAGCGTACAGGCAGATGCAGTCAATATGCTGCAGACAGATAATAAAATGGTGAGATCTCCTGTTTGCACGGGGTCTGCATTATCAGTATACAGGCAGATGTAGTAAATGTGCTGCAGGCAGATTATAAAATGGTGAGATCTGCTTACACGGGGTCTGCATTATCAGCATACAGGCAGATGTAGTCAATGTGCTGCAGGCAGATTATAACATGGTGAGATCTCCTGCTTACACGGGGTCTGCAATATCTGAATACAGGCAGATGCAGTCAATGTGCTGCAGACAGATAATAGAATGGTGAGATCTCCTGTTTATGGTTTTTTTTTGTATGGTGGAGAAATGCAAATTTTAGGCTGCACAGATGGAATGCTGGGTATTTATTTATAATTTTTGGGGTGAGCACAGGAAATCTCAAATTGTGATAAAGAAAACAATAAACATATAGCACAGAAATAATAAACAGAAATCTGAAGCGTCGGCAAAAGACAAGAAGTGACAAAAGTAATAATAAATGCAGTCTAATAAAATGAGGGGGGGCGCAATAAAAAGCGTCCCATGTGTCGTCTGAAAAAGGGGCAAATAATGAAAATCAAAAGCGAAGGAAAATAATCCAGCGTTTATAGACGAGCAATGAGCAGCAAACCGTCCTCAAAGTGCAAAGAGCTGAAAGGGCTGAGGGAGTCATCGAATGGGGGACAGAAAAAAGGGTGAATAAAACTCAAAAGGTGGGGGGGGGGGGTCTTCATCCCGTAACAGGCAGGTACCGCAGGGCCATCTGGGTCCCCCCCCCCCTAGACAGACAAGGCAGAGGGGACGCAGGTCAAGTAAGGCCTGGATGAGGTCACATCTCGCGCCGCCGGGGATTTAAATTTTTTTCAAATGTTGTATTGTTTAAATTCAGTAATTTTATTCTAAACGTGCGATTCCTTCTGTAATTCTCCACCAATTCACTGCTTAGTGAATAATCCCCTGCAGTTTACCAAGTGACCTGTGTGTCGACCGTGTACAAATAAAATTTTATATATGTAAGGGAGAAGTAAACCAGAAAAGTGCGTGATGATGCGATCAGCTGGGATTTTATCTGGTATCTATGGCAACTGTATCACAACTGCTTCAATTTATTACATGACGACAACGTCTGGGATTCACTAATATGTCTGGGTTACACAAAAAACAGAGCAAAGACACAATACAGAGAGTCTGGGATTTACTGATATGTCTGCGTTACACATAATACACAGAGAGGACACAATACAGAGAGTCTGGAATTTACTGATATGTCTGCGTTACTCCTAATATAGAGAGGACACAATACAGGGAGCCTGGGATTTACGGATATGTCTGCGTTACACATAATACACAGAGAGGACACAATACAGGGAGCCTGGGATTTACGGATATGTCTGCGTTACTCCTAATATAGAGAGGACACAATACAGGGAGCCGGGCACGTCACTTGTCCTCTTGGTATTGAATTCTCCATTTAGGCTGGGGTCAGACTAACGCATTTTTAACGTGCGTTTAGGCGCACTTTATCACGGCCGCAGTAGCTGCAAATGACGGCCAATATACGAAGTACGGCCGCACTAAAGTCCGGCCGCGCAACGCAAGCGGCAAACAAACGCATTTTTTTGAGAACGCAGAACCACTAGTACTGACGCACAGAGTGCGCTGCGTCCGCTAGCAGCGTGTGTGCGTGATTAGGAGACGTCAGACGCTGCTAATGTCCGGCCAACATAACGTCCAGACGCAAAAAGTGTTTTATTGATGATCCGTAAAAAATCCCGCACGAAAATGCGCGTCGTCTGACCGGTTTTGCACATTCCGTGAAAAAATACGTCAATACGTTCGGACACACTTTTTGACGGTCGCTGCGAATAATGCGTTTGTTTGACCCTAGCCTAAATGTGCAGCGCTGCTGTTTGTGTTGGTGCCATTAAGGCTAGGGTCAGACTGAGGCAGTGCGAACGCGCGTGCAGGCGCACTTAATCACGGCCGCACTAGCAGCAGATGCCGGGCAATGACGGCCAATATACGATGTACGGTCGCACGAAAGTCCGGCTGCGCAACGCAAGTGGAAAATGAACGCATTTTTTCGAGAACGTAAAACCGCTAGTACAGACGTACAGAGTGCGCTGCGTCCGCATAGCGGCGTGTGTGCGTGATTAGGAGACGTCAGACGCTGCTAATGTCCGGCCAACATAACGTCCAGATGCACAAAGTGTTTTATTGATGATCCGTACAAAATCACGGACGAAGAGGCGCATCGTATGACCGGTATCGCGTACTCCGTGAAAAAATACGTCCATTCGTTCGAACGCACTTTTTCACAGACAACGCGAAAATGCGTTCGTCTGACCCTAGCCTTAGCAATAGGGATGCTGGGAATGTTAACGGGGCTCGCGGTCTGATAATCAGGGGTTAATGGTGGGAATTATTAACCTCTGGGAGGTGTAACGTGTTAGACTGAATGACACAGTGTTTATTAAAAGTGATTAAAGCCGCAGGATCAATGCGGTGCGGGCGCAGTCCATGCGCGGTGTATTCCTGGGTACGTTATCGCTTTATCCGCATGAATAAAGCCGCTAACTGAGCGGAATGCCAGGAATGCTTTATATCACAGCCAGGACGTGACTCATGGACATTCCAGCTGGCGGAAGCAACGCCCTGCCTCGTGAATCCCCATCCGTGGCCGGCGAACCACAGGTGCAGGCTGGATTTTACTATTGGCTATTTTTAACACAAAGCGCCAACACAAGCCGCAGCGCAGCGCAGTGCAAAGTCTGATAGTGAAGAAATAACACGTCGCACACGGCTAGCGCCTCCATTAATTCAGGCTTTCATTATCCTTCATATATTCCTGTATTTACTAAATATACTGTAAAAGTTGCCAAAGTGTTGCGGTTTGGCCTGAAGGAACGGTGGGACCCCCGGAGTGGCCTCAGTCTGTGTCTCGAATGACAGATCCCGATAAAGCCCCCCTTGGCCATTTGTGATCTTGGGGCACCGGGCGCGAGTCACAGCTGACGACTTCATATAAAGTTTGCGTCTCTGTATAAAGAATTTAACTCTCTAGGAAAGTTCCAGTTTCTTCGCTTTATTCAGCTTTTATTTCCCCAAATCTTGTGATTCTGAATTCATAACATTTAATGCTTTACATGGAGAACGTTCGCCACCCGGAGGCCAGAGAGGGAACTACCGTGTGAACAAATGAACTATATTATCCATACTATAGCCGTTAACAGATGTACTCAGCACTTTACAGGTTACGTTACAGCAGAGGGAGGTGCAGTAGTTATACAGTGTATATATTTATATAGCAGTAACAGGTGTACTCAGCGCTTTACAGGTTACATTACAGTAGAGGGAGGTGCAGTAAGTGCAGTAGTTATACAGTGTATTTATATAGCAGTAACAAGTGTACTCAGCGCTTTACAGGTTACGTTACAGTAGAGGGAGGTGCAGTAAGTGCAGTAGTTATATAGTGTATTTATATAGCAGTAACAGATGTACTCAGCGCTTTACAGGTTACATTACAGTAGAGGGAGGTGCAGTAAGTGCAGTAGTTATACAGTGTATATATTTTTATAGCAGTAACAGGTGTACTCGGCGCTTTACAGGTTACATTGTGTTTAGTTATTTTCACATTTATCACGTGACGTCCTATTCTGCGTAATGTAACCCTTTACATGCCGGTTTGAGCACATTATTTTGGCTATACGGCGTCTCTTCCTGATCTGACCCCGGGGGTCACAGTGATATTTGGCGCGGAGGAGTCCTCCATACTGTCACACTCGTGCGCAGACCTGTCACCCACAATCTGTCGTGCTGTGTAATGGGCAGAAAAAACATGAAAACCCCAAAGGACAAACTCAAGGTCACGACGTGTCCGCACCCAAAGGCCGCTGCCGCCGTCATATTGTCTTTCAGTGGGACGTGTCTGCTGTCACTGGCCCCCGATGAGACGCAAGGAGGGGAAATGAAGGGCGCGTGACATCACTGAATACCGGCCTGCCTGACCCGCACCCCCTGCACAGGATCTCACACTATTATATCCGGAATATTCTGTTATCTCATAGTAACTATTATATCCGGAATATTCTGTTATCCCATAGTAACTATTATATCCGGAATATTCTGTTATCCCATAGTAACTATTATATCCGGAATATTCTGTTATCCCATAGTAACAATTATATCCGGAATATTCTGTTATCCCATAGTAACTATTATATCCGGAATATTCTGTTATCTCATAGTAACTATTATATCCGGAATATTCTGTTATCTCATAGTAACTATTATATCCGGAATATTCTGTTATCCCATAGTAACTATTATATCCGGAATATTCTGTTATCCCATAGTAACTATTATATCCGGAATATTCTGTTATCCCATAGTAACTATTATATACAGGAATATTCTGTTATCTCATAGTAACTATTATATCCGGAATATTCTGTTATCCCATAGTAACTATTATATACAGGAATATTCTGTTATTCCATAGTAACTATTATATCTGGAATATTCTGTTATCCCATAGTAACTATTATATCCGGAATATTCTGTTATCTCATAGTAACTATTATATACAGGAATATTCTGTTATCTCATAGTAACTATTATATCCGGAATATTCTGTTATCCCATAATAACTATTATATCCGGAATATTCTGTTATCTCATAGTAACTATTATATACAGGAATATTCTGTTATCTCATAGTAACTATTATATCCGGAATATTCTGTTATCCCATAATAACAATTATATCCGGAATATTCTGTTATCCCATAGTAACTATTATATCCGGAATATTCTGTTATCTCATAGTAACTATTATATACAGGAATATTCCGTTATCCCATAGTAACTATTATATCCGGAATATTCTGTTATCTCATAGTAACTATTATATACAGGAATATTCTGTTATCTCATAGTAACTATTATATCCGGAATATTCTGTTATCCCATAATAACAATTATATCCGGAATATTCTGTTATCCCATAGTAACTATTATATCCGGAATATTCTGTTATCCCATAGTAACAATTATATCCGGAATATTCTGTTATCCCATAGTAACTATTATATCCGGAATATTCTGTTATCTCATAGTAACTATTATATCCGGAATATTCTGTTATCTCATAGTAACTATTATATCCGGAATATTCTGTTATCTCATAGTAACTATTATATACAGGAATATTCTGTTATTCCATAGTAACTATTATATCCAGAATATTCTGTTATCCCATAGTAACTATTATATCCGGAATATTCTGTTATCCCATAGTAACTATTATATCCGGAATATTCTGTTATCCCATAGTAACTATTATATCCGGAATATTCTGTTATCCCATAGTAACTATTATATCCGGAATATTCTGTTATCTCATAGTAACTATTATATCCGGAATATTCTGTTATCCCATAGTAACTATTATATCCGGAATATTCTGTTATCTCATAGTAACTATTATATCCAGAATATTCTGTTATCCCATAGTAACTATTATATCCGGAATATTCCGTTATCCCATAGTAACTATTATATCCGGAATATTCTGTTATCCCATAGTAACTATTATATCCGGAATATTCTGTTATCCCATAGTAACTATTATATCCAGAATATTCTGTTATCCCATAGTAACTATTATATCCGGAATATTCTGTTATCCCATAGTAACTATTATATCCGGAATATTCTGTTATCTCATAGTAACTATTATATCCGGAATATTCTGTTATCCCATAATAACTATTATATCCGGAATATTCTGTTATCCCATAGTAACTATTATATCCGGAATATTCTGTTATCACATAGTAACTATTATATCCGGAATATTCTGTTATCCCATAATAACTATTATATCCGGAATATTCTGTTATCCCATAATAACTATTATATCCGGAATATTCTGTTATCACATAGTAACTATTATATCCGGAATATTCTGTTATCCCATAATAACTATTATATCCGGAATATTCTGTTATCCCATAATAACTATTATATCCGGGTTCTCAGTAAAGTTTCCACCGTTTCTATACGGTGATTAAGATTGAAACCTCTGTAATTCCTGTTCCTGCTGTAAAGGATCCTTTCTTGTGCTGTAGGTGAAATCTCCTTTTTTCAAGCCTGATTGATTTGTCCTGCAGTCCTGACGAGCAGGTCACCAGAAAACATGTGCCGTGGCGAAGTCTGCGTTGATTGTGCTGTATGAAGCCTGTTTTTCTCTTACACTTTAACCCCTTGGAGCCCGCTGTGCAGTGACGCAGCCTTGCGATACACGCTCCTCCTGCGGCGCTTTACATGATTCACATCTTGGCGCCGGTGAATGTTCTGGAAGCTGCGAGTCCGACCTGCCAGGAGGAAAATGCAAAGTAATACAAATGAGGTTTATTTTCGCAGTAAATAAGTCGCGGGCTGTCATTTTTTTTTCTCGCGCTCTGTCCCAGTTCTCGGCGCGGATTCTATTTCGGGATCCGCCTCCAGAAATAGAACCAAAAATAAATAATTTAATAGAAGCCTTATTTCTAGGAAAATCCTATAATAAATCCTGGGGACGTCCTCCTCACACCAAACCCCGACACGTGACAGCGCGAGGACGTGGCGGCGCTCTCTGCAGCCCCCCTCCTTCCCCCTAATCTGTGATTTATTACCACATTGATCCGAAATAAACTTTCAGCAGAAAAAAAATGAAATTCAGCTTTAATTGAAAAAACAACCGATTATTTTTTTTAAAAAAAATTCTGTCCCCGGGGGAAATATTTCCGTGTTATTATAAGGTTTCTTTCTTGTTGCCTCTTTACGCGCGTTTCCTCCCGGGAAATATTACATCATTTCATGTTTATTTTCCCCATTTTCGATTTTTAGATATAAATTCCTTTTTTTTATTATTATTCTTTATTTATAAAGCGCCAGCATATTCCGCAGCGCTGATTTCCCTCCGTTTTCGTTCTAATTTTATATAATCTGAGCGAAAACCTGAAATTCATTTTCTCCATTCTAGATATTTGTGTATAATATGTAATTTGTTTTTGAACTTTTTATATATAAATATTTATAAAAAAAAAATTACGCAAATTGTTTTTTTCTATTTTTGTTTTAATTATATGTAACGGGAGCAAATTATTGAAAAAATATATATATATTTTCTTCAATAATTTGCTCCAGTGATATATAATTAAAACGAAAACGGAGAAAAACTATTTTTGTAAAAATTATTTATAAATAGAAAGTTCTACATGATTTGGAGCAAAAAATATATATATATTTTAAATGTGGGAAATAAACCTAAAATTACTTAAAAAATTATTTTCCACACATAAAGGCAACAAGAAAAAAAAAATTATACATATCTATCCCTCCAGGAAACAAAGCAGGGGGGGGGGGATAATTTTTCCTGTAATTTTATTATTTTTTTTTGGTTCTAGTTTTTTGACATTTTATTTATTATTTATTTTTTGAGGTTTTGTTTTGAATACATTTTCTACGTTTCTTTTTCTCGTCTCGTCGGCCTCGCTGTTCCTTATCGCCGTTTAATCGGGATTTCGGGCGTCCTGGCCGGAGCTGTGCAGTGTTTGCGTCACACACGTGTCCTTTGCCCGTTTTTTTCGCTTGGGAGTCATTTGATGTTCCGCGCGCCCTCAGGATTAAAGCTGCGCCGTTTCCTGACGCCATGTTGCCGCTGTGTAGAGGAATCGGTGTAAAATGTGAGATTTTAAGGAGGAACTATTCGCGCTGATGCGATAGCGGACTGTGAAAATATAAATTTTTGTAGGGCTCGATTCACTAAACTGTGATCTGCGGCCGGTATGTGCCTATTGGCTGCAGTCACCGCGTCGTACCGTCAGCACCGTTGCAGCAAATCGCCGCATAAGGCTAGGGTCAGACGAACGCATTTTTCACGTTGTCCGTGAAAAAGTGCGGTCGAACGAACGTACGTATTTTTCCCCGGAATACGCGATAGCGGTCATACGATGCGCCTTTTCGTCCGTGATTTTGTACGGATCATCAATAAAACACTTTTTGCGTCTGGACATTATGTTGGCCGGACGTGTGCAGCGTCTGACGTCTCCTAATCACGCAAACACGCCGCTATGCGGCCGCAGCGCACTCTGTACGTCAGTAGTAGCGGTATCACGTTAAATCGAAAAAATGCGTTCGTTTGCCACTTGCGTTGCGCGGACGAACTTTCGTGCGGCCGTTCGTCGTATGTTCCCCGGCATTGGACGTCATTTGCTGCTAGCACGGCCGTGATTTTGTGCGGCTAAACGCACGTGAAAAATGCGTTCGTCTGACCCTAGCCTTAAACCGCTGACGTATCTGTATTAGCAGAGCTGATGACGACTAGTGCAACTCTGTAACCGGCGGCCAATCAGCAGCTACGGAAGAAACGATTAAATTCAGCTTTTTTTGTTGTTATAAAATATTGGGCTGTTATTATTTTTTTTTTTTTCACTGTTTCGACCTCATTTTGTCGGCTTCTCGAGTGTGGCGCTTGATGCAGAATGCCGCCACACGGAGTCCTTTGCCCACACGGTGGTGCCCCCCCTCCTGGGCGCCGACATGCCGTTCCTTGGCAGTACAGGCTGCTTCACCAGTATCCTGTGCCCCCCCCCCCCACGCGGCATCTGCGCCAAGGAAGCCAGCCAGGGCCATGTGCAGCATCTGCATGCGGAGGGTTAACACTGCCAGCTGGTTTGGTTTTACCTATTTGGTGGTGGGGGTCTCATACTCCTAGAGGGGTATCTGGATGCCCTGAATATTCTGCTAAAGGTCCAGAAGGAGCGTGCCAACCTGGGCGACGGGTAGTTTCACGGTCACCTTGGACTGCAAGGCGAGAGGTACCGTCCCCTGGGTGGCTGAGTGCCCATCCCTTGCCATCCAGGGCGACTGGTGAGGTGCCCATCCCCTGGCATCCTGGGTGTTGGGTGGAGTGCCCATCCCCTGGCATCCTGGGTGTCGGGTGGAGTGCCCATCCCCTGGCATCCTGGTTGTTGGGTGGTGTGCCCATCCCCTGTCATCCTGGTTGTTGGGTGGTGTGCCCATCCCCTGTCATCCTGGTTGTTGGGTGGATTGCCCATCCCCTGGCATCCTGGGTGTCGGGTGGAGTGCCCATCCCCTGGCATCCTGGTTGTTGGGTGGAGTGCCCATCCCCTGTCATCCTGGTTGTTGGGTGGTGTGCCCATCCCCTGTCATCCTGGTTGTTGGGTGGAGTGCCCATCCCCTGGCATCCTGGTTGTTGGGTGGTGTGCCCATCCCCTGTCATCCTGGTTGTTGGGTGGAGTGCCCATCCCCTGGCATCCTGGTTGTTGGGTGGTGTGCCCATCCCCTGTCATCCTGGTTGTTGGGTGGAGTGCACATCCCCTGGCATCCTGGTTGTTGGGTGGAGTGCCCATCCCCTGGCATCCTGGTTGTTGGGTGGTGTGCCCATCCCCTGTCATCCTGGTTGTTGGGTGGTGTGCCCATCCCCTGGCATCCTGGTTGTTGGGTGGTGTGCCCATCCCCTGTCATCCTGGTTGTTGGGTGGAGTGCCCATCCCCTGGCATCCTGGTTGTTGGGTGGTGTGCCCATCCCCTGGCATCCTGGTTGTTGGGTGGTGTGCCCATCCCCTGTCATCCTGGTTGTTGGGTGGAGTGCCCATCCCCTGGCATCCTGGTTGTTGGGTGGAGTGCCCATCCCCTGGCATCCTGGTTGTTGGGTTGTGTGCCCATCCCCTGTCATCCTGGTTGTTGCGTGGTGTGCCCATCCCCTGGCATCCTGGTTGTTGGGTGGTGTGCCCATCCCCTGTCATCCTGGTTGTTGGGTGGAGTGCCCATCCCCTGGCATCCTGGTTGTTGGGTGGAGTGCCCATCCCCTGGCATCCTGGTTGTTGGGTGGATTGCCCATCCCCTGGCATCCTGGGTGTTGGGTGGAGTGCCCATCCCCTGGCATCCTGGGTGTTGGGTGGAGTGCCCATCCCCTGTCATCCTGGTTGTTGGGTGGTGTGCCCATCCCCTGGCATCCTGGTTGTTGGGTGGAGTGCCCATCCCCTGGCATCCTGGTTGTTGGGTGTGTGCCCATCCCCTGTCATCCTGGTTGTTGGGTGGAGTGCCCATCCCCTGGCATCCTGGTTGTTGGGTGGAGTGCCCATCCCCTGGCATCCTGGTTGTTGGGTGGATTGCCCATCCCCTGGCATCCTGGGTGTTGGGTGGAGTGCCCATCCCCTGTCATCCTGGTTGTTGGGTGGAGTGCCCATCCCCTGGCATCCTGGTTGTTGGGTGGTGTGCCCATCCCCTGGCATCCTGGTTGTTGGGTGGAGTGCCCATCCCCTGGCATCCTGGTTGTTGGGTGGAGTGCCCATCCCCTGGCATCCTGGTTGTTGGGTGGATTGCCCATCCCCTGGCATCCTGGGTGTTGGGTGGAGTGCCCATCCCCTGTCATCCTGGTTGTTGGGTGGAGTGCCCATCCCCTGGCATCCTGGTTGTTGGGTGGAGTGCCCATCCCCTGGCATCCTGGGTGTCGGTGGAGTGCCTATCCCCTGGCATCCTGGTTGTTGGGTGGAGTGCCCATCCCCTGGCATCCTGGTGTCGGGTGGAGTGCCTATCCCCTGGCATCCTGGGTGTCGGGTGGAGTGCCTATCCCCTGGCATCCTGGTTGTTGGGTGGAGTGCCCATCCCCTGGCATCCTGGTTGTTGGGTGGTGTGCCCATCCCCTGTCATCCTGGTTGTTGGGTGGAGTACCCATCCCCTGGCATCCTGGTTGTTGGGTGGTGTGCCCATCCACTGTCATCCTGGTTGTTGGGTGGAGTGCCCATCCCCTGGCATCCTGGTTGTTGGGTGGAGTGCCCATCCCCTGGCATCCTGGGTGTCGGGTGGAGTGCCTATCCCCTGGCATCCTGGGTGTCGGGTGGAGTGCCCATCCCCTGGCATCCTGGTTGTTGGGTGGAGTGCCCATCCCCTGGCATCCTGGGTGTCGGGTGGAGTGCCTATCCCCTGGCATCCTGGTTGTTGGGTGGAGTGCCCATCCCCTGGCATCCTGGGTGTCGGGTGGAGTGCCTATCCCCTGGCATCCTGGGTGTTGGGTGGAGTGCCTATCCCCTGGCATCCTGGTTGTTGGGTGGAGTGCCCATCCCCTGGCATCCTGGTTGTTGGGTGGTGTGCCCATCCCCTGTCATCCTGGTTGTTGGGTGGAGTACCCATCCCCTGGCATCCTGGTTGTTGGGTGGTGTGCCCATCCCCTGTCATCCTGGTTGTTGGGTGGAGTGCCCATCCCCTGGCATCCTGGTTGTTGGGTGGAGTGCCCATCCCCTGGCATCCTGGTTGTTGGGTGGTGTGCCCATCCCCTGTCATCCTGGTTGTTGGGTGGAGTGCCCATCCCCTGGCATCCTGGTTGTTGGGTGGTGTGCCCATCCCCTGTCATCCTGGTTGTTGGGTGGAGTGCCCATCCCCTGGCATCCTGGGTGTCGGGTGGAGTGCCTATCCCCTGGCATCCTGGGTGTCGGGTGGAGTGCCTATCCCCTGGCATCCTGGTTGTTGGGTGGAGTGCCATCCCCTGGCATCCTGGTTGTTGGGTGGAGTGCCCATCCCCTGGCATCCTGGGTGTTGGGTGGAGTGCCATCCCCTGGCATCCTGGGTGTTGGGTGGAGTGCCTATCCCCTGGCATCCTGGGTGTCGGGTGGAGTGCCTATCCCCTGGCATCCTGGGTGTTGGGTGGAGTGCCCATCCCCTGGCATCCTGGGTTCGGGTGGAGTGCCCATCCCCTGGCATCCTGGTTGTTGGGTGGTGTGCCCATCCCCTGTCATCCTGCTGTTGGTGGGTGGAGTGCCCATCCCCTGGCATCCTGGTTGTTGGGTGGTTGTGCCCATCCCCTGTCATCCTGGTTGTTGGGTGGAGTGCCCATCCCCTGGCCATCCTGGTTGTTGGGTGGTGTGCCCATCCCCTGGCATCCTGGGTTGTGGGTGGTGTGCCCATCCCCCTGTCATCCTGGTTGTGTGGGTGGTGTGCCCATCCCTGGCATCCTGCGTTGTTGGGTGGATGTAGCCCATCCCCTGTCATCCTGGGTTGTTGGGTGGAGTGCCCATCCCCTGGCATCCTGGTTGTTGGGTGGTGTGCCCATCCCCTGGGCATCCTGGGTTGTTGGGTTGGGTGTGCCCATCCCCTGTCATCCTGGTTGTTGGGTGGAATGTGCCCATCCCCTGGCATCCTGGTTGGTTGGGTGGAGTGCCCATCCCCTGGCATCCTGGTTGTGGGTGGTGTTGCCATCCCCTGTCATCCTGGTTGTTGGGTGGAGTGCCCATCCCCTGGCATCCTGGTTGTTGGGTGGTGTGCCCATCCCCTGTCATCCTGCGTTGTTGGGTGGAGTGCCCATCCCTGCGCATCCTGGTTGTTGGGTGGAGTGCCCATTCCCTGGATCCTGGTTGTTGGGTGGAGTGCCCATCCCCTGGCATCCTGGTTGTTGGGTGGAGTGCCCATCCCCTGGCATTCCTGGGTGTTTGGGTGGAGTGCCCATCCCCTGGCATCCTGGGTGTTGGGTGGAGTGCCCATCCCCTGGCATCCTGGGTGTCGGGTGGAGTGCCCATCCCCTGGCATCCTGGTTGTTGGGTGGTGTGCCCATCCCCTGTCATCCTGGTTGTTGGGTGGTGTGCCCATCCCCTGTCATCCTGGTTGTTGGGTGGATTGCCCATCCCCTGGCATCCTGGGTGTCGGGTGGAGTGCCCATCCCCTGGCATCCTGGTTGTTGGGTGGAGTGCCCATCCCCTGTCATCCTGGTTGTTGGGTGGTGTGCCCATCCCCTGTCATCCTGGTTGTTGGGTGGAGTGCCCATCCCCTGGCATCCTGGTTGTTGGGTGGTGTGCCCCCCCTGTCATCCTGGTTGTTGGGTGGAGTGCCCATCCCCTGGCATCCTGGTTGTTGGGTGGTGTGCCCATCCCCTGTCATCCTGGTTGTTGGGTGGAGTGCACATCCCCTGGCATCCTGGTTGTTGGGTGGAGTGCCCATCCCCTGGCATCCTGGTTGTTGGGTGGTGTGCCCATCCCCTGTCATCCTGGTTGTTGGGTGGTGTGCCCATCCCCTGGCATCCTGGTTGTTGGGTGGTGTGCCCATCCCCTGTCATCCTGGTTGTTGGGTGGAGTGCCCATCCCCTGGCATCCTGGTTGTTGGGTGGTGTGCCCATCCCCTGGCATCCTGGTTGTTGGGTGGTGTGCCCATCCCCTGTCATCCTGGTTGTTGGGTGGAGTGCCCATCCCCTGGCATCCTGGTTGTTGGGTGGAGTGCCCATCCCCTGGCATCCTGGTTGTTGGGTTGTGTGCCCATCCCCTGTCATCCTGGTTGTTGCGTGGTGTGCCCATCCCCTGGCATCCTGGTTGTTGGGTGGTGTGCCCATCCCCTGTCATCCTGGTTGTTGGGTGGAGTGCCCATCCCCTGGCATCCTGGTTGTTGGGTGGAGTGCCCATCCCCTGGCATCCTGGTTGTTGGGTGGATTGCCCATCCCCTGGCATCCTGGGTGTTGGGTGGAGTGCCCATCCCCTGGCATCCTGGGTGTTGGGTGGAGTGCCCATCCCCTGTCATCCTGGTTGTTGGGTGGTGTGCCCATCCCCTGGCATCCTGGTTGTTGGGTGGAGTGCCCATCCCCTGGCATCCTGGTTGTTGGGTGTGTGCCCATCCCCTGTCATCCTGGTTGTTGGGTGGAGTGCCCATCCCCTGGCATCCTGGTTGTTGGGTGGAGTGCCCATCCCCTGGCATCCTGGTTGTTGGGTGGATTGCCCATCCCCTGGCATCCTGGGTGTTGGGTGGAGTGCCCATCCCCTGTCATCCTGGTTGTTGGGTGGAGTGCCCATCCCCTGGCATCCTGGTTGTTGGGTGGTGTGCCCATCCCCTGGCATCCTGGTTGTTGGGTGGAGTGCCCATCCCCTGGCATCCTGGTTGTTGGGTGGAGTGCCCATCCCCTGGCATCCTGGTTGTTGGGTGGATTGCCCATCCCCTGGCATCCTGGGTGTTGGGTGGAGTGCCCATCCCCTGTCATCCTGGTTGTTGGGTGGAGTGCCCATCCCCTGGCATCCTGGTTGTTGGGTGGAGTGCCCATCCCCTGGCATCCTGGGTGTCGGTGGAGTGCCTATCCCCTGGCATCCTGGTTGTTGGGTGGAGTGCCCATCCCCTGGCATCCTGGTGTCGGGTGGAGTGCCTATCCCCTGGCATCCTGGGTGTCGGGTGGAGTGCCTATCCCCTGGCATCCTGGTTGTTGGGTGGAGTGCCCATCCCCTGGCATCCTGGTTGTTGGGTGGTGTGCCCATCCCCTGTCATCCTGGTTGTTGGGTGGAGTACCCATCCCCTGGCATCCTGGTTGTTGGGTGGTGTGCCCATCCCCTGTCATCCTGGTTGTTGGGTGGAGTGCCCATCCCCTGGCATCCTGGTTGTTGGGTGGAGTGCCCATCCCCTGGCATCCTGGGTGTCGGGTGGAGTGCCTATCCCCTGGCATCCTGGGTGTCGGGTGGAGTGCCCATCCCCTGGCATCCTGGTTGTTGGGTGGAGTGCCCATCCCCTGGCATCCTGGTGTCGGGTGGAGTGCCTATCCCCTGGCATCCTGGTTGTTGGGTGGAGTGCCCATCCCCTGGCATCCTGGGTGTCGGGTGGAGTGCCTATCCCCTGGCATCCTGGGTGTCGGGTGGAGTGCCTATCCCCTGGCATCCTGGTTGTTGGGTGGAGTGCCCATCCCCTGGCATCCTGGTTGTTGGGTGGTGTGCCCATCCCCTGTCATCCTGGTTGTTGGGTGGAGTACCCATCCCCTGGCATCCTGGTTGTTGGGTGGTGTGCCCATCCCCTGTCATCCTGGTTGTGGGTGGAGTGCCCATCCCCTGGCATCCTGGTTGTTGGGTGGAGTGCCCATCCCCTGGCATCCTGGTTGTTGGGTGGTGTGCCCATCCCCTGTCATCCTGGTTGTTGGGTGGAGTGCCCATCCCCTGGCATCCTGGTTGTTGGGTGGTGTGCCCATCCCCTGTCATCCTGGTTGTTGGGTGGAGTGCCCATCCCCTGGCATCCTGGGTGTCGGGTGGAGTGCCTATCCCCTGGCATCCTGGGTGTCGGGTGGAGTGCCTATCCCCTGGCATCCTGGTTGTTGGGTGGAGTGCCCATCCCCTGGCATCCTGGTTGTTGGGTGGAGTGCCCATCCCCTGGCATCCTGGGTGTTGGGTGGAGTGCCCATCCCCTGGCATCCTGGGTGTTGGGTGGAGTGCCTATCCCCTGGCATCCTGGGTGTCGGGTGGAGTGCCTATCCCCTGGCATCCTGGGTGTTGGGTGGAGTGCCCATCCCCTGGCATCCTGGGTGTCGGGTGGAGTGCCTATCCCCTGGCATCCTGGGTGTCGGGTGGAGTGCCTATCCCCTGGCATCCTGGGTGTTGGGTGGAGTGCCCATCCCCTGGCATCCTGGTTGTGGGTGGAGTGCCCATCCCCTGGCATCCTGGTTGTTGGGTGGAGTGCCCATCCCCTGGCATCCTGGTGTCGGGTGGAGTGCCTATCCCCTGGCATCCTGGTTGTTGGGTGGAGTGCCCATCCCCTGGCATCCTGGTTGTTGGGTGGAGTGCCCATCCCCTGGCATCCTGGGTGTTGGGTGGAGTGCCCATCCCCTGGCATCCTGGTTGTTGGGTGGAGTGCCCATCCCCTGGCATCCTGGGTGTTGGGTGGAGTGCCCATCCCCTGGCATCCTGGGTGTTGGGTGGAGTGCCCATCCACTGTCATCCTGGTTGTTGGGTGGAGTGCCCATCCCCTGGCATCCTGGTTGTTGGGTGGAGTGCCCATCCCCTGGCATCCTGGGTGTCGGGTGGAGTGCCTATCCCCTGGCATCCTGGGTGTTGGGTGGAGTGCCTATCCCCTGGCATCCTGGGTGTTGGGTGGAGTGCCCATCCCCTGGCATCCTGGGTGTCGGGTGGAGTGCCTATCCCCTGGCATCCTGGGTGTTGGGTGGAGTGCCCATCCCCTGGCATCCTGGGTGTTGGGTGGAGTGCCCATCCCCTGGCATCCTGGGTGTCGGGTGGAGTGCCCATCCCCTGGCATCCTGGATAATGTAAAATACCCAAGAGCAGGTGGTGGCTCCTGTTGCTGGGATCTGACACTGAGGGCACCTGGCTGTGGCGCTTGGCATGACGGTTAGGGGCGGGGAGCTGCTCGGAGACGCCTCCCAGGGACGGGGGAAGGATGGGAGAGGGGGGTGACATCTAGCAGACAGTCAGCGAGTCTCTGAGCAGCATCCAGCCCCCCCCCCCCGATACAAGCCCCCACTCGCCATGTCTGCCAACTACAAGCCCTGGCAGCCCCCCTGCCACCTCCTGCCAGGTGCCAGCCTCACCGCCCCAGCCTGGCAGGGATTCTGAGAAGCCCCCCCCCTCGCCCCCGTCATGTTGGTGTCTGGATCTCCGGGGCTCCGGCTGTTTGGGTGACTCGGGACACGGGGCGGATTTTCCGGCACTCGGCTGCCCGCGGTTCGGTATGGGCTCCTGCATCTCCAAAGGTAAATTGGGGGGGGGGGGGGGGGGTGTCTGTGATCTCCTCTATTGACAGCCCGGAGGGGGGGGCGGCGTGTCCCCATGGGGGGGGGGCCCTGGGTGTCCGCTACAAGTACCTGCCCCGGCACGTTGGATTAACCCTGTAACTGCCTTTTATATGAGCAGCGCCAAGGGTTAACCAGAGGGAGCCTGGTCTGGGTGACTGACATTCACGGGGGTTCCCTGTCAGAGTGGAGGAGGAACAGATTGTGCCCCCCCCCGAATACAGTG
>RXON01004351.1:0-54627 GCA_009667805.1 Leptobrachium leishanense | reverse complement strand
TACACATTTTATAATTAAGCTTCCAGACCTTAAATGCTCATCGTCATTTCTCCTAAATCTCGGTCGGAGTACTCATCCTTAAGTTTGGTATGAATAGTTCTAACTTGTTCTTTCCAGCTTTCATAAAGCTTGATGAATTTACTCTCATTTTGAGAAATTTCCTGCTGCTAATGCTCCTGCATTTTTGTGGTTAATTTCCCTCTCATGTGGATTTCCTGGCATGCCAGCCCTGAGGAGGACGCAGCTGGATGCCTGGTATAACCATGAAAGGTATTTATGCGGGGTTATAATCGCCAGCAGACTTGCAGGTCGGTCATTATAAACTTTATGGCCCATATTACATTCCAGCTCATGGATTTGCCCCAGCTCACACATGGATATGCCCCAGCTCACACATGGATATTGCCCCAGCTCACACATGGATATTGCCCCAGCTCACACATGGATATGCCCCAGCTCACACATGGATATTGCCCCAGCTCACACATGGATATGCCCCAGCTCACACATGTATATTGCCCCAGCTCACACATGGATATTGCCCCAGCTCACACATGGATATTGCCCCAGCTCACACATGGATTTGCCCCAGTGGATACTGCCCCAGCTCACACGTGGATACTGCCCCAGCTCACACGTGGATACTGCCCCAGCTCACACGTGGATACTGCCCCAGCTCACACGTGGATACTGCCCCAGCTCACACGTGGATACTGCCCCAGCTCACACGTGGATACTGCCCCAGCTCACACGTGGATTTGCCCCAGCTCACGGATCCCCCCCTCCGCGTTCATACTTACCTTCCTGGGCGACGCCGGGAAAGTCTTCGCGCGCGCTCGTTGGAAGGCCCCCAGCTGCGACCACGTGGGACCATGTGATCGCGGCTGGGGTCCTTCCAACGAGCGCACGCGCGGAAACTTTCCTGGCGTCGCCCAGGAAGGTAAGTATCATCGCGGAGAGCAGCTGCAGGGCCTGTCCGAATGCCGATAGAGCATTCGGACAGGCCCATCGGCATTCGGACAGGCCCTGCAGCTGCTCACTGGCTCACTGTGTTTATACTTACCTTCCTGGGCGACGCCGGGAAAATTTCCGCGCGTGCGCTCGTTGGAAGGACCCCAGCCGCGATCACATGGTCCCACATGGTTGCGGCTGGGGTCCTTCCAACAAGCGCGCGCAAAGACTTTCCCGGTGTCGCTCAGGAAGGTAAGTATAAACACAGTGAGGAGAGCAGCTGAGTGCTAATGTTAGCGTTATGATTGTAATAGGGCCCTATATTTGTAGGACTGAGGAAGGGGGAGCAGTGGGACGTAGTCCAGATTGTAGGTGTACCCGGAGTCACTTTGAACTGGTAGTACTTGGACTTCGCATTACTGTTGGGAGGTGTGGGTCTTTGGGTTCTGGGGAGTTCTGACATGTCATATTATTGTTTTCCAATCGTCTCCTATGTCCAAGTCATCCCGTGCCTTTAAGGTTACAGGGTGTTCGTGTGTATGCACTGGTATCAGTATTCGTAATCGCGTTATTGTCTGTGTTTTATATGTTACTGTTAATATTGCTAATATTACTTTTTGTGTGTCACTGCAGCCCTTTCAAAATCCCCCTCTGTATAGAAGGTGTCAGGGTCGGCAGGCGTTGAGGCAGAACCCAGGTACAGAGGTGACGTATCAGGTTCAGAAACACGGTACCAAGGGATATTCCAAAAGACGTGGTCAGGGACAGGTCGGCAAAACAGTAGTGGTCGAGTAACTAGCCTGGAACTGATACACAGGAAAATCATGAACGAATAGCTTCTCAAGAGTAAACACCACTAGGAATGCTTAACCCTTTCACTGCTGAGGACGTGTGGGGAACGTCCTCATCGACTCCTAAGGAAAGATGGGGTGTAGATAAGGGTTCCTTTGAATCCCGATATCTCCTGACTGTTTTCAGCTAGCAGGGTCATATTTGGTATCATTAGAAAGGCCAGAGCATGGCCTTTCCAATGATATCAAACATAACCATGTTTAACCACTTGAATGCTAAGGACGCGCTCAGCGCGTCCTCAGCATTCCCGCTGGTATGCGGAGGACGCGCTGAGCGCGTCCTCGCATCGGGGTCAGCGTTCGGCCGGGTTCCGGCCGATCGCTGGCCCCTCCGGTGCGGGCTGACATCCTGGATGTCAGCCCGGCATCCGGACCAGCAGCCGCCAACATTAGGTGTCATCGCGGGGGCGCGATGACACCTAATTCAGGCGCCCCCCCCGCATGTGCGGAGGAGGCGCCTGAAAGGGAGGGGGGGAGGTCCTTCGGACCTCTCTCCCTCCCGATCGGCGGCGCACAGGGGCTTAACCCAGGCATCATTTGGAAGGGCACAGCCTGCCCTTCCAAATGATGCCTGGCATTAACCCCTGGGGAGCTGGATCGCGAATCGGCGCTGAAAAGCGCCGGTTCGCGATCCTTCCCGGGAGCTGGCCGACATCTTGGATGTCGGCCAAGCTTCCGGGAACTCCCCCAGAGGACTGGCGTCATCGTGCGTAGCACGATGACGCCAGTCCTACAGTTAACCCCTAACTGCCACCAACTGTGGAGATAGGGAGTTCTAATGAACTCCCTATCTCCCGATCCGTGGCAGTTAGGGGTTAAATTTTGGTATCGTTGGATCGGCCAGAGCATGGCCGTTCCAACGATACAACATGGTTAAAAATTTTGTATTGGTTTGTTAGTGTAGCAATATTGTTCCCATTTCAATTATAATGTGAACAATGATGCTGCACTAACGATTTTTGTATGCGGTGCGTTTGTTAAAAATAGTGTCATTTTCCCCAAAAAAAAATGTAACGAGACCCCATCTCTAATTTTTTTAACAAGCGCACCCCATACAAAATATAACCGCAATTGCTCGCATGTTAAAATGTGAAAAAAAACACTTTACACATTGTAAATTATTGAAAATACATATTTTATTGCATTTTTTGTTATAATATACAGACATGACATAACGTATACATATAATAATGACATATTATGAATCTACCGAGTCTGACGGAAAGAACGATATATAATATGTCGGTGTCATATACTAAAATAAGCCTTAAAAACACGTTTAAACATGATGCGCAAAACAGGTAAAAAATGACCTCAGCACAGGGGCGGGAAAAGCCTCAGCAGCGAAAGGGTTAAAGTAAAGAAAAAAATAATAACAATAATAATACAAAAAAGAAAAATGTGTTTTTTAAATCCGTGAAATTTTATTTTATTTTATTTATAAAAGGATTTTACCAGGAAGGATACATTGAGATTTCTCTCGTTTTCAAGTATGTCCTGGGTTCGAGAACATGGCTCAGCAGTGAAGGGGTTAAGCGTTGAGAGACTGCCCAGGGAATCCTTATATAGGTGGTGAGGTAATCTAGCTCCTCCCCAGGACTACCCACCAACCAATCAGGACCCGGAGGTGGCTGGTGCAGTTCCCCATAAGGTCCGCCGGGTCTGGGGCCCAAGTGACCAATCTGCGCATCCACACCCACCCTGATGATGTCAGATGCCGAGAACCTTCTCTTCCAGTGTGAAGGGGATGGAGCGGTAGCACTAGCTGAAACCCCCCCCAAAAAAATCAAATAATCACCTCTCATCCTACAGGAACGGCACCGGTTCCATTTCTTCTGGCCGTTGAGAGCAGTCTCCCTCCACAATCACTCCGCCGACCTGCCGGATCTCTCGAGAGGCGAGGTCCTGCACGTCATGTGACTGGCAGTGGAAAAAGAAGTCCTATGGACTCAATGGAGGGGATGCTTGCGTCGGCTTAGCGCCGCGTTATGGTGCAGGCTGCTGGATATGCGCCTGCACTGTAATATCATGCTAAAAGAGGGACGCTAAGAAGAAACCTGCAGGCGCAGGGTTTCCTCCCTAGCGTTTTATCATGAACTTTGTGATATGGCCCTTACCTTCTGTCCAGCTACAGTGGGCTCCCCTTCCTCTCCATTACTTCTGAATGTGGATGTCCCTGGGGTTCCTACAGAAGTTGCATACATGCGATAGACAAATTGCGTATCTATCTCTTGCACAGAGCTGGACACACACCACCAACTTGCGGCTGGTGTCTCTATCTGCCATGTGGCAACTGTGTAGGCCACAAGAAGCCCTGCACTTCACACAGTGGTACCAGCCAGGTGGGGCTGAAAGGGAAGGAGAGGAGGGGGTACTTCACCCAATATGAGCACTATAATAAGCTTGTCACAATTTCCCTGGTTTTGGCTGTGCCCCCTTGTGGTGAGAGGCATTCACGTCTGTTTTCCCTGTTTTGTTTTTGGCTCCCTGTCTGGAGCTGCTCTGGGGTTCTGCTGTGATCTTCTGGTCTGAGGTCACATGGCCCAATCACACAGACCCACTGCCTATGTAACTCCCAGCAGCACAGAGCTTCTTTGACCATTTGTGGAGTTCTATGGTGGTTGTGGTTCTTGTGCCCTGTTCCTGGTTCCCGCGTTGCTGCATAGCTTCACGTCTAGTATTTTCTGTTTTTGACTTTTGGTTTATGTTCCTGGATATTCTCTTTCTTGTTCCCTGTAGACTGTATTCTGTTAATCCTGTTAGTGTCCTGGCCTGGCTGAGAACCGCTCCTGTGTATGACTTCTGGTTTATTCTCTGGTCTATTCCATGTAACCTGTACCGAGCATCTAGATATTCTTGTGTATGACCTTTAGCGTTTTCTCTGGATCTCTCTCTTGCCTGCTCCCTGGATTACTGTATGCCTGTTTGTTTGCCAATCTCTGCTAGTCCTGACCACTCCTATGTTTCATGTTTTATGTATCTTGTTTGTCTGAGTTTAGCTCACTCAGAGGCCAACATACAAGGACCTCTTCAGTCTAGGATTTCTGTCCGTCTTGTTAACCCTTGCCCTTCTTTCTCTCCTTGCTCTGTTATTCTTTGGAGGTTTTCTTAGATAGAAATCATTCCCAGCATAGGGATCCCTTTAGTTTTGTGTCTCAGTCTGGTTCCTGTATTGCCCTGGAATCTGTATTATATATCTGTCCTGTATCAAGCCAGCAGCTCACCTGCCTAAATGGCTATACTCCTAGTTCCAAGCCACCTTGATGGCCCAAGTGTGGCGCCCAGCGTTACATAGCTAATGCGATCAGGGTGCATAGATTGATTTGCCCCTGAGTTGGAAGGCGTGTGTCGAAGCTGCTCTGGGCTTCATTTCACACAACACCATGCTAGAACATCTATACTATAAAAGAGTAAGGGCTGGCGTGTCCGTTGCCAAAACCCTACTGCGCATGCGCGCGCAACCTGCGGCGGTTGGCTGCGCGCGCATCCAACGGCCGCGGCACGCGTACAGCCGGCGTGCGAGAGGGACAAAACAAATCTGATCCATTGGAGAGGCGCACAGCCTGCCAGCCATGTTACCTGGTCGCCAGCCATATTACCTGGTCGCCAGCCATATTGCCAGTCTGCCATGCACAATGCCAGTGTCTCATAATACCAGTGTGCCTAAATACCCGCCTGCCATGCCATGCATACCACGTGCCATTAAATATACGCATAATGTATACGCTACAAAAAAAATGCCCGCCCAAGCCTAACACAATCTGAGGGGTCCCACGAGTTTACAATCTGAGGGGTCCCACGAGTTTACAATCTGAGGGGTCCCACGAGTTTACAATCTGAGGGTCCAGTTCCCGTGAGCTTACAATCTAAGAGGGAAGAGCAACCTGCTCTAATATATAAATTCCTTTGTAATGCGCTGTCAGCTGTGCGCGCACCCATCACAGCTGCTCAGTCGGCCCTCCTGTTGCGGATGGGATGGTGATGGACGCGTTACAACCGTATTTATATAGAGAGATACTCTTTGATAGGACATTGAAATAAAACTATGTGGACGTGAATTCTGACTTGGCGACAACAACAATAGACTGCCCTCTGGGCAGGCTTTCCACCTAGTTTGATATAAAGCTTTACATATTTCCCCTATTTTAGCAAGACTGATCACACGAATGCTTTGAATTTCTTTCAAGGAGACAGTCTGTTAATTCCTAACACCTAGTAAACCGAATGAGCTCCTCAGACAATGGAACTCCCAGGTCTTCACAATATCCCAAATAAAGATTCCCCTTGTCAGGTTTCGTAGACAAAGGGAATCCACAATGTTTTGTTCAGAGACTTGGAAAATGATTCTCAAGCAATTCTGTTGTAAAACCAGAACTCAAGGAGGGGATATGTAAATAGCATTGTTTTGAAACTGAGGAATACAATGTGTATTACCTGGAACAGAACTCATTCTATATCCTTGGGCAATTCAATTTGATCACATATAAGATCTTTAGTCATACAAACTCTTGGGCAATGCTGAAATGTTCAATATGTAGGGGAAAGAAAGGTCAGATTTATTCTTTTAATGGTAGTGATGATTACCTACAAATCAAAGTTTGTAAGAAATATTCTGACACTACGAAGATAGTGTGATCTGTGACATTATATTATACAAGGTGTCTAGGTGGTATTTGAATATTTAACTTATGTGGTGAGTTTATAATATGGATAATCATGGTTCTTCTGATCATTCTTAAACAGGTAGAGCCCATACTATGGCTCCTATTACAATCTTCGCGCAAATGCGCCAGCGCAATTTTTTTTATTTTTTTTGCGCACGCAAAAAACTTTAGCGCGCACAAATTAACGCGGTATTACAATCTGAGCGCAGTTTTTCAGCCTTCATGCTTTTCCGAGCGCAAATGACCGTTGCGTGCCGGGAATCGGTGGGCAATCAGAATTAAGAACCTCCATTTGCTAGGTTTCGGTCGCTGCGCCTGTCAAAGTCAATCTGCATATATGTGCTGCAACAAAAATAAAAAAATTAAACAATTTATAAATTTTATTGTTTGGGTATGTGTAGAATGTGTAACTGTACTGTGCTGTATTTTTTTTTTGTGCAGGTTCATTTCGTTTCGGCCAGAACGTTCAGATTGTAAGTTAACACCAGTTTCTCAAAGATGTTACGATACTTCGCAAATGTCGTTCGTACGATGTTGCGCGAAGATCGAAATACCATCCGCTCGAACGTATTCGCGCTGACAATGGTAAGTATGGGATGCGCGCACGCACTTGCGCAGGGTCAATCGCGGTAGACGCTAACGCGCATCATTTACGCGAATGTCGTAGTACGACGCTCCACGCAAATGGTTTTGTCCTCACGCAAAAGCGCATTTGCACACACGCAAATGCGCTGCGCGAGGATTGTAATAGGTGCCTATATTTAATTGATTATTCAATAATGATTGTATCACCTACTACCATTCAGAAAACAGTAGATTAAACAAGCAGAAATCTGGATTATGCTACATAACCTAATGTAATTATGAGTAACAATTTATTTATTTATAAAGGATTTTACCAGGAAGGATACATTGAGATTTCTCTTGTTTTCAAGTATGTCCTGGGTAACAATATGTATTATGCTAAATAATCGATCTGTTAATTATGAGTGGATCTCAAGAGATGTATCCTGAAACGTGCGTATCTGCAGGAATATCTCATACAGACACATATCTCTTGATATCGATACCCACATAAATCACGCATATTGGTGGATGCCACATGGAATACCTGTATAAATTATGAAATGACCACAAACCATTAAAGATAAGCGAACAGATAGAAATCCATTAGGTTATTGTTTGGTCATATATATTAATGAATTCCTTTTAGAATTTTGGTCTCTAATATCTAAGTAACTCCAAAGTTAGGATTTTGATCTTAGGCGGACCTCTGCTGGTCAGGTGCCAGGAACCCCTAGTTAAATATTGGGGTAATGAATAAAACTACCCACCATGGTAATAAATATTGTCAAGCTACACCCTAAGGGAATTTGGAACTTAAAAGGGGGTGAGTTTTAGACAAAAGGAGGCCATACCACCAAAGGCACAAGAAGCCAAAAGGGGGCCACCGAAAGGTTTCATCAGACCCACCCACAATTCTTCTTACACCAGTCTCCACCTTAACTACCAAATGGTAAAGTATAAATGAATAATTTTAACTTAATATCTATTTTTCTAAATGCATTGTCACTGCTTTATATGTCCATCACCTATTAAAGGAATATAAATAATTTGCTGCTGAAGCCTAATATTAGAACAGTATCAACATTCAGTTCCTACAGCAGCCGAACTCTAAGGAAGAAACTATTAAAGGGCAGCCCTGTTGCTCCCCATAACTTAGTGGATTTACTTATATTCCTAAAGTGCTGTGTTTGGACATTGAAGGATAGTACTTGTCCCTGTAGTGAGATAAGCTGGAATTAAGAAATAATTTCGATATATCAAGTTCTATAAGTTACCACCAGCCCCCATTAGACTAAACTAACATAACCTAATTCTACATCTTGCAACTGCTACTATTCAATGTGTTTTCATGTACAATACATGTGATACTATACACGTCAATAGAAGTTTTTTGTTAACTCATGCTGAATGAATTGCTGAGTCTATATCTCGAGTGATTAAATATACCGCTTCTATTGCTTGGTCCATCATATGTGTGTAGCGCTCACTCCCGGAGGAGCCGCTGAATTTAACCTCGGGTTAGTCTCACCGCACTAGGGAATAAATATACACCAGCACTGTTGTGTATTTTATAGATTATATACTTTACTGATTCTAATAAAGCGGCATATATATAACGTAAACACGGTATATAAACGACAGGTCTTCGTAATGCGGGAAAAACACGTGGCGGCAAAAGAAAAGTTTAACCCTTTTGATTCTGGAATGGGTGTCCCGCGAAAGTAATGTCTCAAAAAGGTGTGTGTGTGTATGATCTCAGGTGCCCGGGTACTATATTCAACTGGCCAGTGAATGGAATGAGCAAATCTTCGACTAGTCACGTTGGGGCCCTGTAGATTTAAACAATAATGCAGCGTGCTTCGTTATACTTGGAACTGTGGCCTGGAAGGCCTCTCACCCATCCGTTAGACAATCTGTTCCGCTGCCCGATCAAGGATGTCTCTCCGCTTGGATTGCACTGGGACTCTGTGCAACCGGATCCGCTTCTCTTGCTTGTCCGATCTCCGCAACGAGAACTACGGCCTACCGCCTGCACTCCCAATGGATCATCGTGGTCTCCTTACTCGGGGTCCATCCGGAACGATGTCTCTGTGCCAACCTCTCAGCGATGTGTAGGCAGGTGTCCGCCAAGTCACTGTCCCTGATCCCCAGCATCCGCGAGGCAGCGCCTGCTCTCCGGCCTGGTCACGATCCCTGGCAGTCTCACGTGCGTCTTCCACCTTTCGTCGCTCGGCTCACACTGGCTCTCCTTCGCACGAGACTGCGGATGTCCTTGCTCTCTCTCCCACCCACTTCCTGTCTCCACCGCAAAGCACGATGGAATTTGTAGTTCCGTTTGTGTCCAGTATAGTTCATATTGCCCCTGTCTCCCTGTGGTGGCCAAACCAAGTAAATGCAGCAAACACAAGCTTAAAACAGCGCTACATGTGTTACAATGTGATTCACCACAGTTACTTTGTAAGTCGAGGATTGATGCTGTATTTAGTCTGTGGAAGGGATAGTTTACCTATCAAGAGTGTTATGTGTCTCCCGGAAGAAAGCTACAGTTAGCGAATGTGCCCCCACCACAATATTAAATTGTGCTGCAGGTGTTGCCCCGCTAATGGAGTGTTTTAGCCAGGTTGAGGGTTGTTTTATAATGGGAGAGCTTATAATGGTGGAATAGAGCTTGTTAAAGAATGATTCGTGCATATATGTGGTGCGGCCTATAAATCTAAACTGTATATTATTGCGTGTCGCAGTGTTGCTACTAATCACTACTTATATTTACTTTTAAAATTGTGTCTTAATGACCAGTTGACAAATATGAGTGTACGGGACTTGATGGTGTGAATAAATCCTTAATTGATGTGTTTTACTGTTACGTTGTTTCGTATCATCTTTAATGATTTTATTGTGTTTAAACATATCTGCATCGCCTCAAAAGAACTTAGGATAACACACTACATCTTTGTTAAAAAAGTATATTCATTGATTGGTTATTAATTCTTATTTTAAGGGGAAATAACCAAATTATACCATTGCTATTGGAGGCACTGTCATTAATGAGATAGGACACGTCATAATAAATAACCCGACAACCAGGATACCTCGAACATGCATAATATTTGGGGTTGAAAACAAAAACATGGAAAAAGGAACAGCAGCAAAAATTACTTTACTGGTGTTACAACAAAATATACATACATTCAGAAAAAACGTTGCGCCCATAGTCACCAGAGCGGGAGTTCAACCGAGTTCATGTATAAAATATAGCACAAAAAAAGTTGTCATCTGCGCTCGTTTCTATACAATTCCATGTGCAACAAAACAATTAGAGGTTTTAGTTTGCTAGAATAGCCATTGAAGTGTAAGCTTAGTCGCCACATCATGGCACCTCTTTGTAGAGTGAGTACCTAACCAATGTAACCAAAAGCCGCTCCTCTGAGCAGCTGCATACTCTCTTGTTGCTTTTCGGCTAAGAGGAAAAAATGTTTGGTTTTATTTATACGCGCGCCGAGCACTTCCCATTATGGGGTTGAAAACAAAAACATGGAAAAAGGACCAGCAGCAAAGATGAGAACTTTTTTTCATGCTATATTTTATATATGAACTGGGCTGTTACTCCTGGTTGTTGCAGCCGCTCTGGTGAGTATGGGCTGTATGTATGTATATTTGTTGTAACACCAGTTAAGTCACTTTTACTGCTGTTCCTTATTACACATGGAATTGTATAGAAACAAGTGCAGATGACAACTTTTTTTCAACCATAATATTTATCTCCAGTTTCAGGAACACTGCGCTTCCTCTAATCGTTCCCTTCCACAAGAACTGGGCGTCTGGGTAACCTGTGATAATGAATAAAGACACAGCCAGGGATCCGCTGACCCAGAAGATCCTGGATCTAACCCTGGAGATGATCTTTCTGCTGACTGGAGAGGTAAGAGATTCTATTAAATTCACATATTACTGATGCTTTTTAATAACCCCAGAGATGTCATGGTTGCGCCATGCTGGCAGCCACATGGCTCTACTTGGTTTGTGGCCACTTCGACAGACTTCTCTTCCCTTCAAGGATTTGGTAGAGGGTGAGGAATGGCACTTTAAATTTCCCCCTCATTTCACCACCTCCTGAACCTGGTTCTCCTCTATGGAGACTGTTCATTAACATACCCTGATCAGTCACAACATCAATGAACAAAACCAGAATGGCTGCACTCACCTCACATGTGTTTTTAAGGGGGCTTCTGAGTGGCCGGTTGGCAAAAATATAGTAAATTCAGAGCACGCCATTACAATACAGGCAAAAGATAATAGAATCTCCTAACTAGGTAAAACAAATGATGGAGATTTAGTTACAAGATGTGATCACATATTGCATAAGCCTGTCACAACGCCAATGTACCTCATCATCAGCAGGTCCTACTCTATGCCAACCTAATGTCTGCTCTTTTGCGATATACCCATGTACTAACTCGTCTGTGTGACCAGAGAGGCGAGCCTTCACTCCCCACAAGCATCGATTTAAGCCTCTGGCGCCCATGACCCTGATGCTTATTTGTCGACTGTCTTTCTTTGCACCACCTTTGGTAGGTACTGACCACTACAAACCAGGAACATCCCAAAAGACTTGCCGTCTTGTCAAAGTCACTCAGATCTTTTCATTTTCCCATTTTTCCTGCTTCCAACACATGGAATTCAAGAACTGGCTGTTCACTTGCTGCATAATATATCGCACCACTTGACAGGCGCCATTGTTATAATGCTGTGTCTGATCAGGGTATTCTGTTACATTGATCTTGTGATATTGAGCTGAACCTGTGAAACACTTCTCTTATTTTACTCTGCTGTTCACTGTGTGAAGCAAAATCTTATGAAGAATATATAAAAGACAACCCTGGAGCTGTTTGATAGTGAGACCTTTCAAAGGGCAGATCATTAGTAGCATCATCTTAATGTGACGCTATCATGGGTAAAAGTTTGACAGGGCATCCCTTCTTATCTACAGATCGGTGTATTTTCGCTTCCCTATGCGGCATGCCACGGGGGAGGGGGGATGTCGCTGTAAGCATGGGAGCCATTATACAGGACAGCCTTCCACTTAGTTAGTGTGCTGCTCTCCTCTGGCTGTCAGTCATGAGCTGAGTGACAGCCAGCGCAGTAAACAGAATGAGCGTGGGGCCGACCTGTAGGATGGCTCTCATGCTGGCCGTGGCCCCATCC
The DNA here is from genome assembly GCA_009667805.1 of Leptobrachium leishanense. Lineage (NCBI taxonomy): Eukaryota > Metazoa > Chordata > Amphibia > Anura > Megophryidae > Leptobrachium > Leptobrachium leishanense. The sequence goes on along the minus strand of RXON01004351.1, from coordinate 42,392 downwards.
CAAAATCAAGATGGGAGAGGGAATCTTTGAATAAAAACAGAGCCCTACGTAAAGGGTGTTATGCCCTGTCAAATGGGCAAAACCTATTTTGTCCATGGCAGGTTCCCTTTAATGACTGTCCTATGTAAATAAAGGTTACAGCATATCATACAGCACACTATGGAAATAAGAGCAGAGAGTGTAACTTTAACAAAAGGATCAGGGGCTCCCATGCTTGAACATGATTATACTCGTAAAAGGCAAACATCTCTATATTGCTGTCACTTTCATTGTTTAGGATCACTTGGTGGTGAAGATCCATGAGATGGTCACTGACAACAGTGCCCACCAAATATCAGAAGGAGGATACTGCAGGACCCAAAGCTTCAATACGGAGCCTCCACCTCACTCAGGAATCCATGAGCAAAACAATGAGAAGATCCTGGAACTGACCAATAAGATCACCCAGCTGCTGACTGGAGAGGTGAGGCTGCTGGGAATGGGACATTATACGGTAACACCAAGGGATGTGTCTGGATGGTGACTGTGTCATTGTGTGTAACAGAAAAAAAGTATTCTATCCATGGGTGACAGGAGCTGGGTCTGGGATGGCAGGTTGGAGCCAATGTGCAATGAATCAGGAGGCTTGCAAGGCAGATGTAATAAAGGGTTTATTAGAAGACACAAAAGAAATAACCAGAGGTAATAACTGAATTTAAGGGGGTTATGCGAGAGAGGGAGAATAATGAATAAGTAATAAACAATAGACAAACTGAAAGTCTACAGATACAGTAGACAAGGATACTAAATTTCAACAAAAGATAGAAAGGCAATATAGGAATAATACAGGTACTGAACAGAAGGAGATATATGAGAGAGAGAATAGGAGAGGGAGAGAGATTATAATCAGGGCTTGACAAATTTGCTTTGAATCTAGGAGCCAGCTACAAAAGTTAGGAGCCAACGTTTCGGCGAGGATTCGCCTTTATCAAGGTATATCCTCGCCTAAACGTTGGGAACCTTGCCTCTGCATCTGGGAGTTGGTTTGTACTGACCCAAATCATGATTTTAGCTGCTTCTTTTTATTTATCACTTTGTTACCTGCGGTTCGGTGTCTTTTGGCTACTTTGTTGAGCCTAGAAGTGTAGAGCGTTGCTTCTAATATCAGTTTGGCCGCTCAGAGATATAGATTTTTTATATTACTACTTGTTAAGCCTACCCGGAGGGCAGTCTATTGTTGTTGTCGCCAGCTCAGAATTCATGTCCACATATTTGCTTTTCAATGTCCTGTCCAAGAGTATCTCTTTATATAAATGCGTCCGTCGCCGTCCCATTCGCAACAGGAGGCAAGAGAGAGCAGCTGTGATGGGTGCGCACACAGCTGACAACGCATTACAAAGGCATTTATATATTAGAGCAGGTTCCTCTTCCCTCTTAGATTGTAAGCTCACAGGAACAGGACCCCTTAGATTGTAAACTCATGGGACCCCTTAGAATGTAAACTCATGGGATAGATTGCAAACTCATGGGATAGATTGTAAAATCATGTGACCCCCTAGATTGTAAGCTCATGGGACCCCTTAGATTGTAAGCTCATGGGACCCCTTAGATTGTAAGCTCATGGGGACAGGCTCTAGGTGGTGGGGTGCCCAGTTGCAGGGAGGCCAATACTTACCTTGTGCCAGTGCAGTGTTCAAGTTCCCAGGTCTTTGCCACGCTGGTTCCGACTTGCGGTGCCCAGAGCCACCCCTGCACCAGCCGCCGGGGAGACTCAGGGCAGGGGGATCCGCGAGGACCAAAAAAAAAAGCCGATCTGTTGGAGAGGCCCTGTGCGTGCACCTCTCCAACGGATTTTTTTTGTCCCTCGCGCACGCCGGCTTTGCGCGTGCCCCGGCGGTTGTATGTGCAGTATGCTGGTTGCGCGCGCATTTGAAGACTGCGACATGGCGACGGACACGCTGCCTTCTAACTGTTTTATAGTATAGATTTGTGATAATATCTGTACATTGTGACGTTGTGATATTGTTTTATTTGTTTACTTATTTACTTTGCTCTGTTGTCATTGGACACCCTATTTATCCACTGCAGCAGACACACACACAGTGGTGTATTTTGGCCTAGGCACTTTCCAGGGGGTGGCGGCCCGCACTGGTGGCCCCACCCCAAAAAAATATATATTTTTTTATTTACTTTTGCAAAGTATTTTGCCAGGAAGGATACATTGAGATGACACAAATTTTCAAGCATGTCCTGGGTAAGCAAATCCTAGGCTTTCACTTTCCAGGGGGCAGCAAAAAGACTCACCACTAAATGGGTTACTCACAGAGCACCGAAATGACGGCAACATTTTGGTGTTCTGTAGTTCCCTGCACTTCAGGGAATAAAATTTCCCCACCCTGCAGTGAATTCACCATTCACCGCAGGGTCCCCAAAGTGCATGGAGTCGGCCGCTGAATGCTGCCACCGCAAACCCGTGGCCTGCTGTTTTCAAAAGAACTACTGAACGAAAATGTCTGCAATTTACATATAAGATCCTATGATTGGGGGGGCGTGGCCGGCAGCCATACTGAGCAGCCGCATGTGAGGTGAGCTCTCTCTCCACCGACTGATTCTCCCGCTCCAGCTGCTCAAAACGGCGGCGGTTTGCGCCACAAACGGCCTCATTAGCCTCAGGACTCACCCTGGCACCCGATGGCACCAAGCAAAACCCCAAAAACGGCCGAAGTTTCGCCATTCGGGAAGGCCCGGGAAAGGCCGCAAGATGGCGCCCGGACCTCCTGCGATTCCGGATCGCCGAGATCGATCCCTCCGGAGGAGGGGGATTTTCCTCCCCTGCTGTTGTCAGCATCTGCCCCTGCTTCTGGGCTTCAGCTCCAATCTCTGTTCCAGGACCTCAGAACTACTATTCAGGAGGATTTCCGGTCTATCACAGCTAATCTTCATCAGGAAATTCGTGATCTGGGTGAGCGTACTGATGCATTAGAAACAAAAACTGATGAACTGTGCTTAGCCCATAACGACCTTGTAGATGCTTATAAGGAGTTAAAAACCACCCACGACTCGTTATTACTTAAGGTGACCGACTTAGAAGACCGTTCCCGCAGAAATAATATACGCGTGCGAGGAATCCCTGAAACGGTTAAACCTGGGGACTTGACCACATATTTGCTGACCCTATTTCGAATTTTGCTACCGGAAAAGCTGGACGCGGACTTACAGCTCGACAGAGTACACCGTATCCCGAAGCCGCGTCACCTAGACCAAACGGTTCCTAGAGACGTTTTGATGAGGGTGCACTTCTTCCGGATCAAAGAATCCCTTCTCTCCGCTATGAGAATCGCACCGGCCCTGCCTCCACCATACGCCGATCTCTTGTTTTTCCCTGACCTATCCGCTGCTACTATGTCAAAACGCAAATAATTCCTACCTGTGACCAAGATCCTGCGAAATCATCAGATCCAGTATCGCTGGGGATTTCCACTGAAGCTTCTGGTGACCCGCAACGGAGCGCTGACAGTCTTGCGGGACGTCGGCGAAGGCCTAGCTGCTCTTCAGACGTGGAATCTAATGGGTGAATTCACGCCACCTCAACAAGCTCCCCCGTCACCGCAAAAGGTCTCACCGGAGTGGCACCGAGTGAACACGACGAAATAAATGCTACTTAGAGGTCCTCCATTTGCAGACCTCTGGGTTTGGGGCATCCGTGAGATTCCTGAGGTTTTTTATTGACCTGACCGAACACGCTACGACTTGGATAAAGCGGGAGCGTCGCTGGGTGGCCGCTCTTTTCCTGCTATCCTTCTCCACCTCTGGAAGGTGGCTGTCCGAGCACACCCTTCTACTCCCCCTGGTATGACCAGGGTTGGCCCGAGTCTTCTGTGGCCTAGGAGAGGTACTGTATATATTTTTCCAGTGCCGTTTGCACTGAACGTTTTTTTTTCAGTTTTTATCCTTTATTTGTTTTTTCCCTTTTCTTTTTTTGTTTTTATTGCACCACATTACTCTTTTTCTAAGCTTCACCTGCAACTCAGAAGCTGTTCTTCCCGATTTTTCTGGTATTATGTGCGTAAATGTCTAACGTTCAATGTTCCTTATAGGATGTCTCACCGACGGGGAAGCGGGACCCAGAGAGGTGTATTTTGTCTGCTCTTCTTGACCTATTTCAAAATGTATAATGGTATTTAAGATTGTTTCGTTAAATGTGAAGGGTCTGAATGTTCCATATAAACGACACTCTCTATATGCTGATCTGAGACACCAACCCCCTGACGTGGTGTGTCTTCAAGAAACCCACTTTAAAACGTCTGCCCATCCTAAATTGTACCTCCCACATTACGCCCATCACTTCCACGCCACGGCTCCTGTGAAAGCGAGAGGAGTCTCCATCCTAATTCATCAGACGGTGGTTTTTAACCTGCACAGGGTGATCACCGACCCTAATGGGCGATACCTTTTTCTAATATGTGATATAAATCGTGCCCCGTATACCATCGCTAATTTTTACTGTCCTTATACTGGTCAACTCACCTTCCTCCGTACAGCAATGGTTAAGTTGCTTGAAGTCTCCTCGGGACGACTCGTGATCTGTGGAGACTTTAATCAATCCCTTGACTCGCTGCCCCGATCTACCAGAGTGCAGCGGTCTGCAGCGCGCAACTTTGCTGCTCTTTTGGCGGAGTTCCAACTATTTGACATATGGCGCATTTTGCACCCTGATGACTGTGACTATTCTTTTTACTCAGGAGCGTATAAAACTTACTCCAGAATAGACTACTTCTTTGTGACGGCGGACCTACCGAATTTGGTATCTGATTGCACACTGGGCTCTATCACTTTACAGCACCCTGACTCCCGCGTCCCTACGGGACGATCACCCTGGCGCTTAAACGAGTCCCTTATGTCCCGTCCGGAAGTTGTTGAGGACGTTCAGCGCACCTTAGAGAATTACTTTAAAGAGAACACCACCCCAGACGTGAACCCCCTTACTATATGGCAAGCACATAAAACAGTAGTGAGAGGCGTACTAATTAAATGGGGCTCATATTTTAAAAAACTGAACTCTTCCCATAGACTGACCTTACTGCACCAAATACACCAAGCCACGACCCTACATAAGAAACAAACAGACCCGACTACACGATCCACCTTAGTTGGACTCCAATTGCAGCTGACGGAAATGGATAAACGGGATTACGTATGGGCGGCGCGCCGGTTGCGAACTAAGATGTATCTGTACAATAAGACGAGTAGGATAATGGCCAATAGATTAAGGAAAAAAGTGGCGAAGTCTAAAATTGATCATCTGACAGCTGCAGACGGATCAGCACGCTACCACCCTCAGCAGATTGCAGATTCATTTGCCGAGTATTATTCCACTTTGTATAATTTAAAACGCGAGACCGCGTTGCCTCAACCCAATATAACGGAGATTTTTCCTTTCCTCCAGCGCCTGCACCTACCTTCCTTGCCGGACACTTATCTTCCCAATCTAATCTCCTCTCCCTCTCTGACAGAACTCACCTCGGCCCTATCCTCTCTCAAATCTAATAAAGCACTGGGCCCGGACGGTTTCACGGCAGCCTACTATAAATCCTTTTCAGCTCGCCTTAATGCCCCTCTCCTCTCTGCACTAACTCACGTATTTAAATCGGGGACCGCAACTACTGATTGGTTGTCCGCTACTATAGTAACTATCCCCAAAACGTCTCCACCTGCAGATCAATGTTCCAAATATAGACCTATATCTCTTATTAATGTAGATGCTAAACTTTATGCTAAGATACTAGCTACCAGACTGGTCGACGTCATGCCCCTTCTAATAGCTGATGACCAGGTTGGGTTTATCACATCCAGACAGGGACCTGATAACACTATCAAGGCTATGGCTTTGATGGACCATGCTATGCGATCCAACACACCGACCCTGTTGCTTTCGCTGGATGCCGAAAAGGCGTTTGACCGCCTCCATTGGGTGTTCTTGGAACACACTCTACTGAAATTTAATTTCCCCCGAGAGTTTATTGGAGCTATTTTGGCGCTATACTCCTTTCCAAATGCCCGTGTCTTAACAGCAGGTTTTCAGTCCTCCGTGATTTCCATAACGAATGGCACCAGGCAGGGCTGCCCTCTCTCCCCCATTCTTTACGCACTAGCACTGGAACCGCTTGCACAAGCTATAAGACAGGCTGATGAGGTGGAGGGTCTTATGGTAGGCCCTTCGGCTTATAAATTAAGTCTTTTTGCGGATGATATCCTACTCACGTTGACCAATCCCCTTACTTCCTTGCCTGCCCTTCACTCCATTTTAGAGACATATGGGAAATTGTCTTACCATAAAATTAATGTTCATAAAACCCAAGCCCTACCATATAGTATCCCGGTCTCTGATCTGGCCTCCCTCAAACGAACCCACCCATATGACTGGCGTACTAGCTCCCTGACATATTTGGGAATCAAGCTGACATTTGCCAAATCCCAACTTTTCGCGCTTAACTATACACCTCTTCTTGCTCTAACCTCTAACCTGTGTCAACAATGGTCTAATGTAGAGATATCATGGGCAGGAAGGATTAACGCGATAAAAATGATGTTACTGCCTAAATTGTTGTATGTTTTTAGGGCATTGCCGCTAACAGTCCCGCTGTCTTTTTTTGCGACTATTCTCTCACTCCTCTCTAACTTTATATGGCGAGGCAGGAGGCCTCGCATTAAAATTGCTCTTTTACACCAACCTGTGGCCAGAGGGGATTGGGTTTACCCAATTTACTCCTGTACTTTAGGGCAGCTGTGCTGACGAACCTTGGCCGCCTCTTTACGGGGCTTAATCTCCCCCAGTGGACTGCCCTGCTATTACCCTGCACGCTCCCACATGACTTTTTGGGATTTTTATGGACACCAAAAGCCTCCAGACCGCTACTGAACGTGCTACCTGACTTAGCGACACTTCTAATACGTGTCTGGGATGTGACGCGCTCTGCCCTGACGGCAATACACCCTCTATCTTTGGCCTCCCCCATATCAATGTTTACTCACCTGATCCCTGATTTTGATCCCCGCCCGTGGAGCCGTGCTTTGCTGGGCAAATTATTTTATTTCTATGCCTCGCATGACCTTCTTTCCTTCCTGCAGCTCCAGGAGAAACACTCCCTACATGCTAAACTCGGCTTTCATTTTTTGAGGTTACGCTCCTGTCTCTCGCAATATGGTCTGATACATCTCCCCCCCAGCTCGGACCTCCTCACTCTGTTTGAAAAATACTGTTTGCACCCCACTCCCGAAACGCGTCTCTTGTCTCTGATATATCAACAGTTATTGACTAGACCTCAGATTAAACGGTGGCGATTCCAAGAGACATGGGAACGAGACCTGAATCAATCCTTTACCTCAGACCAATGGAGAGACAGTTTTTTATTGGACTGTAAAAAGTTTAGATGTATCTCGCTGACGGAAGCTAGGAAGAAGGATCTATACCGCTGGTATATTACCCCCGACAGGGAACACCATTTTAAACCTACCGTTTCTAAGACCTGTTGGAGGTGTGAGGAGGAGGATGGGTCGTTTTTCCATGTATGGTGGTCATGCTCCCGTCTTACAATTTTTTGGAATCAGATAGCCTCACTAAGTTCGGAGGCCCTAGGAGTGGATATTAGCCCGTCTCCTGATATTTTTCTCCTTCAAATGTTCCCCTCATCCCTTACCCATTTCCAGAAACAACTCCTAGCCCATATTTTATCTGTCGCCACTAATTTCATAGCTTTCAGCTGGAAAACAGATAAGGTGCCCACAGTGGGTATGGTTAAAACTAGGATGGGGGAATTAAGGTCCCTTGATGCCATGGCCAGGTGATTGATGGGATTGAAAGGGGTAGGCAAGGATCACTGGACTATTTGGGATACTTATACCGTCGCACTTTAGGGTCTTGTTAGGGCTATCTCAATGACTTATATTTGTTGACGTCATATAATTCGGTGAAGCTTAATGTCTTGTTATAATATGTTTTATATTGTGGTGCATATCTTTATCTTTATTTCCCTGTTTTCCCCCCTTTTTGTTTTTTGTACCCCCTTTTCTTTTCTCTAAATTCAATAAACTTTATATTTTAAAAAAAAAAAGATCCTATGATTGATAATAAAAAGTTCTGTTACAGAAAAAAGAAAAACCGCTATTAAAAAAAGGGGGGAAATTTTGCTGAAAAATTACTAAAAGGTACTAAGAAAAAAAAATCAATAAAGACTTTTTACTGCAGATTAAAATAATAAATGGTTTATTAGATATTGCATAAAAACGGGAATATTTTTAACATTTAAACCTATGGGGTTCACCTGAATAAACCTGCTGATTTGAAACCACCGAACATCAGGGCATTTCACTGCCATTTCTCCTGCTGTTTGGTGTTCTCTGAATAGATTAACCATTACTTCTCTATGGGGATTTGCAATGCCTTCAAACAGCACCGTACTTGCTGGCAGTTCGCCAAACTTGTGTGCATATCACAGAGCAGTGGTGTACTTAGGGGAGTGGCGGAGGGCGGGCCGCCCCAGGTACCAGTGATTATTGGGGTGTCATTAGGGGGTACTAGGAGGTGCCACTGTCACTGTGTGTCAGCTTTGAGCTGTGTTCTCAAACAACGAGCAGCGGAGCAGGGTGTTTGCATACGGAATAAAATCGAATAGAATAAAAATCTGATGCACGCCTACACTCCGCACATTGCATTGCTGGGAGTTTTATTGCTGTGGATTCAGTGATACACACTGCATATTACTGTGAGTTTTATTGCTGTGCAGTTCTGATATCTTCATACACAGTGCCCATTTCTGTGGGTTTTATTGCTGTGCAGCTCTGTGATACACTCATATGCAGTGCACGTTTCTGTGGATTTTATTGTTCAACCAATTAGAGCGGCTGTGATCCAGTATACTTAAACATGCGTGGCTGTTCTTTGTAAAAATGCTTGAATTTAAACATTTCGTAATTTTATTTATCTCAATAGATACATTTGAAATGGTATACAAAATATACAAGTAGGCACTTGGTATCCACTTTTAATATATAGAGAGGAAAAGGCAGAGCTATAAGAGGAAAAGGCGGAGCTCTAAGAGGGAAGGGTGGGGATTAACCAGGAAGAGGTGTGCCCTTGACAGGAAGAGGTGCCTCAAATTTAAATTAGGGGGTGCAAGAGTTTATTCAGGCCTAGGGCAGCACAAAATCTAAATACACCACTGCGCGCGCGCACACACACACACAAACCTCACATATAAATACATACACCAGAGCTGGATATATTTACATTAAATGTAGGAGACAGGAAGAAAACATTGAAGCCAAATAGGGGCCACATTACCATCTCCACGCTAAAACGGGGGGCGGCAGGAAGAAAAAACTGCGCCCGCAGTTTTCTCCCTACCTCCCCCGTTTTAGCGTGGAATTACAATGCAGGCACTTAAAAAGCTGCCTGCATTGTTACCGCGCTACGGCCTGGGATGCTCGCGGCAGCGCTGAGCGCAGCTGCGAGCATCCACTCAATGGAGTCCATAGGACTTCATTGAGCCGGATGCCCGGCGGTCACACGACCTGCTGGATCTCGCCTTGCGAGATCCGGCCGGTCAGCGTAGTGATACGCAGGGAGAGACTGTGGGACTTTTTCCCCCTGTCTCTCCCTGCTCCTGCCGGACGGAGGAGGCGGTTGGAGCCGCGGTCCTCGCCGCGGGACAGGAAGTGAGTATACAAATTGTTTTTATTATTTTTTTAGGCTGGTCTTAACGGATTCTTAAGAAGTGGAATCCGTTAACACCAACTCCTGGCTTTGGTTAACTTTCTACTAACCAGAGTCGGACGTTAATCAGCGTTGGGACTTTGTAATCCTGCGCTGATTATCACTTTGCGCTCCCCATGTTAAGTATAGGGAGCGCAAAGTACAGTAACCTCGCGCTGAAAAGTGCAAGGTACCAAACACTAACGGGTTACTTAACCAGTTTGCGTTTGGATTGTAATATGTGGTAGACGCAGGTGAGCGATAATGTTAGCTCATAGATTGTAATGTGGCCCTAGATGTTTTTAGATGCAAAAGACTGCATTCAGATTGGTGTAAAATAAACTGGAAATTTAGGAGCCAGGAGTAAAATTCTAGGAGCCAGTGGCTACCAGGTTCCTGGCTTTGTCAAGCCCTGGATTACCGTATTTTTCGCTCCATAAAACGCACTTTTCTCCCACCAAAAGTGGGGAGAAAAGTGGGTGCGTCTTATGGAGCGAATGCTGCAGCTCACCTCCTGCCGCCGCCGGTGCAGTGTTCCCTCCCTGCGAGCGTCCGAGGCTATGGAACCTCGGCGCTCGCCTGGGGGAACCACGTCACCAGCCGAGTTCTCGCGAGATCGCGGCTGGTCACGTGGCTCCCCCAGGCGAGTGCCCAAGCTCCATGCCGCCAGACGCACGCTCAGAGGGAGCGAACACGCGGCAGCAGGAGGAGGTGGTGAGCTGGGGCATATCCATGAGCTGGGGCGGTATCCATGAGCTGCTGGGGCATATCCATATGAGCTGCTGGGGCATATCCATATGAGCTGCTGGGGCATATCCATATGAGCTGCTGGGGCATATCCATATGAGCTGCTGGGGCATATCCATATGAGCTGCTGGGGCATATCCATATGAGGAGCTGGGGCAGTATATCACGAGGAGCTGGGGCAGTATATCCGCGAGAGGAGCTGGGGCAGTATATCCATATGAGGAGCTGGGGCAGTATATCCATATGAGGAGCTGGGGCAGTATATCCGCGAGAGGAGCTGGGGCAGTATATCCGCGAGAGGAGCTGGGGCAGTATATCCGCGAGAGGAGCTGGGGCGTATATCCGCTGAGGAGCTGGGGCAGTATATCCGCGAGAGGAGCTGGGGCAGTATATCCGCGAGAGGAGCTGGGGCAGTATATCCGCGAGAGGAGCTGGGGCAGTATATCCGCGAGAGGAGCTGGGGCAGTATATCCGCGAGAGGAGCTGGGGCAGTATATCCGCGAGAGGAGCTGGGGCAGTATATCCGCGAAGAGTGGGGCAGTATATCCGCGAGAGGAGCTGGGCAGTATATCGCGAGAGCTGGGGCAGTATATCCGCGAGAGGAGCTGGGGCAGTATATCCGCGAGAGGAGCTGGGGCAGTATATCCATGAGCTGGGGCAGTATATCCACGAGCTGGGGCAGTATATCCACGAGCTGGGCAGTATATCCACGAGCTGGGCAGTATATCCACGAGAGGAGCTGGGGCAGTATATCCACGAGAGGAGCTGGGGCAGTATATCCACGAGAGGAGCTGGGGCAGTATATCCACGAGAGGAGCTGGGGCAGTATATCCACGAGAGGAGCTGGGCAGTATATCCACGAGAGAGCTGGGGCAGTCTCACGAGAGGAGCTGGGCAGTATATCCCGAGAGGAGCTGGGGCAGTATATCCACGAGCGGAGCTGGGGCAGTATATCACGAGCGGAGCTGGGGCAGTATATCCACGAGCGGAGCTGGGGCAGTATATCCACGAGCGGAGCTGGGGCAGTATATCACGAGAGGAGCTGGGGCAGCGAGAGGAGTGGGGCAGTATATCCCGAGAGGAGCTGGGGCAGTATATCACGAGAGGAGCTGGGGCAGTATATCCACGAGAGAGCTGGGGCAGTATATCACGAGAGGAGCTGGGGCAGTATATCCACGAGAGGAGCTGGGGCAGTATATCCACGAGAGGAGCTGGGGCAGTATATCCACGCGAGGAGCTGGGGCAGTATATCCACGCGAGGAGCTGGGGCAGTATATCCACGCGCGGAGCTGGGGCAGTATATCCACGAGAGGAGCTGGGGCAGTATATCCACGAGAGGAGCTGGGGCAGTATATCCACGAGAGGAGCTGGGGCAGTATATCACGAGAGAGCTGGGGCAGTATCACGGAGGAGCTGGGGCAGTATATCCACGAGAGGAGCTGGGGCAGTATATCCACGAGAGGAGCTGGGGCAGTATATCCACGAGAGGAGCTGGGGCAGTATATCACGAGAGAGCTGGGGCAGTATATCACGAGAGGAGCTGGGGCAGTATATCCACGAGGAGCTGGGGCAGTAATCCACGAGAGGAGCTGGGGCAGTATATCCACGAGAGGAGCTGGGCAGTATATCCACGAGAGGAGCTGGGGCAGTATATCCACGAGAGGAGCTGGGGCAGTATATCCACGAGAGGAGCTGGGGCAGTATATCCAGAGGAGCTGGGGCAGTATATCCACGAGAGGAGCTGGGGCAGTATATCCACGAGAGGAGCTGGGGCAGTATATCCACGAGAGGAGCTGGGGCAGTATATCCACGAGAGGAGCTGGGGCAGTATATCCACGAGAGGAGCTGGGGCAGTATATCCACGAGAGGAGCTGGGGCAGTATATCCACGAGAGGAGCTGGGGCAGTATATCCACGAGAGGAGCTGGGGCATTATCCATTATTACACTATTTGATTCAGAATATTTTTTTTCCTGATTTCCTCCTCTAAAAACTAGGTGCGTCTTATGGTCAGGTGCGTCTTATGGAGCGAAAAATACGGATGTATGCAGGTATTGGACAGAGGGAGGTAGAAGGGAGACAATTATCAATAGGTTCTAACATTAATTTATACATACATAGAAAGGGATAAGAGGCTGAGCTGGAGTACACTGAATATATGAGGAGCTGTAGATTAGGACAATGGGAATAGGAGCGGAAAGAAGCGTTAATGTAGGATATATATATATCGGAGTCCTCAGAGTGTACTCTGTTGCTAGCTTCAGTGTAGGTTATAGGCAAGTCCTTGTAATCCATGTATGGAGGAGGCTTGGGAGATCCAGGAGGTCGGTGATATAATCCAGAAGAGTAGTTTTAGTTATAAATCCAAAAAGGTCTGTAAGAGTAATAGGAGATCCAGGAGGTTACAAATAATAAGTCCAGGAGGCTTGTAACAGGGAGAGCCTTGAGAGGATAGGGGATCCAGCGGAGTATGGCTTATAGGATTCTCAGGAAGTTTGGAGAAACAGCAGGTAGCTCCTTCTAGCTTGGAATATTCCCAAAGCAATGTGGAAGCATTGATAAACAGGTGTGTCCTAGTTTTATTCAGGAGCGTTAGGTGAGTTGGGCAACACCTGAGCGCTGCACAGGTAAAGGTGATTCTTGTGGAGACTGCTGAAAGTCTTATTACTTGAGCCAGTGCCATTCTTGGTCTTTTTATGACACCGGCAGCGACGCTCCTTACAATGGGATCCATAGAGCACCCGGAAGCCCGTGATGTATCAATACACTGTGTCATGCCAGCTAGTCATGCTGTCTGTCCATGCCGCAGTTAGGCCTCCTGGGCAGAACAGGCGCCATTCTGACCATCTCCTATTATTATTGTTATCATAATCATTTATATAGCGCCAACAGTTTCCGCAGCGCTTTACAATAGCCAAAAGGGAACAAGATACAGATAAATGGACATAGGATGAAAACACTAGGGGCCCTATTACATTCTCTGCGCAACTGGGCTCGCACGAAAAAAAACATTAACATGCGAAAAGTAACGTGGTATTACGATCAGAGCGCATTTTTTCTTCCAAGATTCTTCGTGCGCAAATCCGACACGCAAAGCCATTCGCAAATGAACGTTGCGTGCAGGAATCGGTGGGCAGACAGTTTTGTCACGGGATTTGTCACGGGATTCAGCCGACATAAAACTAAAAAAAAGGAAAAAAGAAACAATTAACAATGACAACAATTTATAAATTTTATTGTTTGGGTGTGTGTAGAATGTGTAACTGCACTGTGCTGTATTTTATTTTTTATTTTTTTTTCGTGCTGGTGTATTTCGTTTCGCCCAGAACGATCACATTTACAGTTACCACCTGCTTTTCAAAGATGTTTCGAAAATGCGCGCAAACCTTCGTTGCGCGAAGATTGGAATACCACCCGCGTACCAGTGCTTGAACGCATTTGCGCTGACATTGTTAAGTATAGGATGCGCACAGAAAATTTGTTTGCGCAGGGTCACTCGCGGTAGACAATCACGCGTATAGTTTGCGCGAACTTCGGAATAAAACGTTCTGCGCAAATGGTTTTGCACTCGTGCAAATGCGCATTTGCGGGTGCGCAAAACAAATGCGTGAAGAATGGAATAGGGGCCATGGTGTAGAGGGCCCTGCTCATAGGAGCTTACAGGCTAGAGAGATTGGGGTTGAGGAAGACCGGGGGAGTCTTACTGGATGTCAGAATCATTAGTGCCAGTGGTTTGGGAATGGTGGGGCAGTGGAAGAGGCTTCAATCATGTGGGAGCAGGAGAGCAGGGGGATGAGTTGCATCAGTAATGTGATACACTAAAGAGATGGGTTTTGAGGGATTTATTTGAAGACCTGAAGATTAGGGGAGAGTTTGATAGGGCGAGAAAGGTCATTCCATAGGACCGGAGCTGCCCTTGAAGTCTTGGAGGCCAGAGTTGGCAGCGCGGGTGTAGACAGAGGACAAGGGACTGCTCCACCTGGTCAGAGCCCTAGGAGGGCTTTAAATAGCAGCAGCTGACAGAGCTCGGTGCTCCGCCGTGGTTTCTAGTAACCCACTCAGTGCGTTACTGAATCTCTGGGTTCTTGATCCCTCAGTTTGTCCTCTGGCTGAGTATTCTCGGTTCTGGTTTCTATTCTTGCCCCTGTTTGGCTGTTATACTGATTCCATGTACTGGCCCTGGCTATTGTATTTGGACTCTGGTTTTGCTCTATTATCCCTGATTGGTTTATCTGTTATTCAGATTCTGTGTACTGACCTCTGGCTTTGTATTTGTACTGTGCTCTTTCTCCTTTCCCCGTGGGTTCAGCATTTATGTGAATTGTCCGTGGGTTTATATTGATATTCTTTTTTTTGTAATTATCTATGCTTTTCACTTCACAAGAAAAAGTAGACGTATCACAAAATATAGTCCACACAGGGCCAACATAGCAACTCGCAGAGATACTGCGCAACGACAAAAAAAACATTAAAGATCCGCAAGGAGAGGCGCAGGTGTCTCAGCACCGCACAGCAAGCAAGCAAGGGTTCAGCAAGGGCCAAATCACCGCAGACCCCAGCATCCAAGAGAAATTGGGGCGGATTGCACAGCTCCTTTTGAGCCGGCTAGAGAGTTGCAGATATCTGGTAGACGTGAACTCTTTGCTACCCCAATCCATTTATTATGCTTACCCATGACTGGGAAAATGCAAGGAGGCCAGGGAGGGATGGAGCACGAGGCGGCAAGATGGTGGCCAACACCTCTCCACACCAGGCCCGAGGACCAGTGGCTCACGGGCAAGGTGGACATGTAGGACTCTGACGGGCCAAATGAAGCAGGCTCCGGGTCCCAGTATCAATGCTGTGCACGGAGAAGGGAAGAGCAGCAGAAAGCCGAGAATCGAGGAAAACCCGCAGGAGCTGCTCTAACGTGCGACCGCTGTCTTCCAGCACCTAGCCACGCCCCCCTATATGGATATTCTTTATTCAGCTTAGATCTGGCCATTCTAAGGACCAGCCTGTCAGATAAGGGGCTTCCTCGCTTAACTGGGTTTTGGCTGCATGCTGGGTTACTCGTTATTCGTGACATACGGCATATGCTGAGCTGTGTGCAGAACATTTAACTGCAGGTTTATCATTGTGTGTGTCAGGTTCCTATACGATGCGAGGATGTCTCGGTCTATCTCTCCATGGAGGAGTGGGAGTATTTAGAAGGACACAAGGAGCTCTACGAGGACGTCACGAGGGAAAATCACCGGCCAGTTATGGCACTTGGTAAGAGAAGGTTTAATTCTCATAATCTTTGTGTCAAACACTAGAGAAATGTGTCCAAACAACAAACTGAAATGTTCGCTGTGCGTCTGATAGACTTGTTCCTGAATGAACTTCTCACGTGTTAATGTGATTTTCCCTTTCAATAGATAAATCTGTATCTGGTGAATCGCACACTCCGGTTTCTTTATCTGATTCTGGAAATAAATCTATAACCAATAATGTGGAGCAGCATCTTAACAAGCAAACAAAAGGACGAGCTGGATCTGCAACGAATACTGACCAAGAATCCCTGGCTTCTGGAGAAGAACAAGTCCCAAATAAAACCAATTATTCAACCATAAAATGTACAGAATATTCAGCTAGTGATATTAAGCAGGAACCGGCCTCTTGGGAAGAAGAAAATCTCACAGACGGAAATTACAAAGGAAATTCAGCTTCTTCTGACATGGGGAAAGCTGCATATTCTAAGTCTGACCTTGTGATGCCTGAAACAAACTGCAAAGAAGAAACCTTTTCATCGGAGTCGGCCCTTATCCACCAACATCTTGAAATCTCATGTTCTGAATGTGAGAAACAGTTTACAAATGGAATTGCTCTAAAAAAGCATCAGAGGATTCATACAGGAAAAAAACCCTTTAAATGTCTTGAATGTGGTGAATGTGTTACTACGGCTTTATCTCTTGCAAGACATAAACTTATTCACAAAGTAGAATCCCGTTTTAAATGCAGTGAATGTGGGAAGTGTTTTGCTGAGGCTTCTACTTTTACATCACATAAAATGATTCACACAGGAGAAAAACCATTTAAATGCACTGAATGTGGAAAAGGTTTTACTGAGACCTCCAGTCTTGCAAAACATAAAATTATTCACACAGGAGCAAAACCTTTTAAATGCACTGAATGTGGGAAATGTTCCATTGGGCCTCCAGTCTTGCAAGACATAAAATGATTCACACAGGAGAAAATCCATTTAAATGCACTGAATGTGGGAAATGTTTCAATCAGGCAGCCAATCTTGCAAAACATAAAATGATTCACACAGGAGAAAAACCTTTTAAATGCTCAGAATGTGGGAAATGTTTCAATTGGGCCTCACCTCTCAGAAAACATAAAATGATTCATACAGGAGATGTTCCATTTAAATGCACAGAATGTGGGAAATGTTTCAATCAGGCCTCCAGTCTTGCAAGACATAAAATGATTCACACTGGAGAAAAAACATTTAAATGCACTGAATGTGGGAAATGTTTCAATCAGGCCTCCAATCTTTCAACACATAAAATGATTCACACAGGAGAAAATCCATTTAAATGCACTGAATGTGGGAAATGTTTCAATCAGGCAGCCAATCTTGCAAAACATAAAATGATTCACACAGGAGAAAAACCTTTTAAATGCTCAGAATGTGGGAAATGTTTCAATTGGGCCTCACCTCTCAGAAAACATAAAATGATTCATACAGGAGATGTTCCATTTAAATGCACAGAATGTGGGAAATGTTTCAATCAGGCCTCCAGTCTTGCAAGACATAAAATGATTCACACTGGAGAAAAAACATTTAAATGCACTGAATGTGGGAAATGTTTCAATCGGGCCTCCAATCTTTCAACACATAAAATGATTCACACAAGAGAAAATCCATTTAAATGCACTGAATGTGGGAAATGTTTCAGTTGGGCCTCCAGTCTTGCAACACATGCAAAGATTCACAAAAAAGAAAATTCTTTAAAATGTACTCAATGAGTTAGGCTGGGGTCAAACGAACGCATTATTTGCAGTGACTGTCAAAAAGTGCGTCCAAAAGCATTGACGTATTTTTTTCAGGGAAGGCGCGAAATTGGTCATACGATGCGCATTTTTGTGCGTGATTTGTTACGGCTCCAAATCAGGAAACTTTGGGTGTCTGAACGTTATGTTGGCTGGACATGAGCAGCGTCTGACATCTCCTAATCACGCACACTCACCGCTATGCGGACGCAGCACACTCTGTACGTCAGTACTAGCGGTTCTGCGTTTCGTGCGGCCGTACTTCGTATATTAGCCGTCATTTGCTGCTACTACGGCCGTGATTCAATGCGCCTAAATGCTCGTTAAAAATGCGTTCGTCTGACCCCAGCCATAAATGTTTCACGCGAGCCTTATCTATTGTAACACATTAAATTATTGCCGCTGGATAAAAAACATTTCAGTGCCTTTAATTGGAAATGTAAAAACTTTTCTTGTCTGTTTTGTGTTTTTGATCAGAGGTGAAAACCCTTTAATGTAATGAAAGTGGAAACCACTTCATCCGGTCCTCACATCATCCCTCACATATAAGAGGTTATTCATATGCACCACTGTTTGCGTGAGGCAATGGTAAAACAGCCCAGTCACTATGGGGTTAAACTACAGCTATTATTCTTTTATCAATATTCCAATGTTGTTTGAAACAAGAACAGGTATGTTTTGGTGATATCAATGTCCTTCCGATCGTGGAGTAATATTCCCATTTTGTAATGAAGTCTGATAGCTGTAAGTATAGCTGCGCCCGGTCTCAAGCCATGGCCATGCTTCATACTGATGTCCTTTGCCTTTTATTTTGTCTTTCTCTTTTTAGCAGACACAGTGAAAACTACAAGAAATAAACCCATATAATGTTCAAAATATGCATTTCTCAGTCCTTTACAACAGAAATCTGATAAACCCAGTTACATAATTAACAGATCACATTGTCCATGTAAAGTGATATAAAACAACATTACACACAATGTAAAAACAAATTACCGTGTGCGCCTCTTAGGCTAGGGTCAGATGAGAGCATTTTGTACGGACTGTGTGTCCGTGTAGTACAGACGTACTTTCTGACTGACGACAAGGTAGTGGCCACACAGTCCATTTTTTTCACTGACGTATTTTTTGACTGATGTAGCAGGGAAAATAAATTACAATGAAAAAACATTCTGTCCGTCAAAAATGCTGGACGTATAAATGCAGTCCGTCTGACCACGCTCCATCACTCACACACAAAGCTATGCGGACGTTGCGGACGTGGCGCACTCCGCACGTTCGTTTTAGCAGTATTACGTTCTTGCCTAACCTGCGTCCGTTTGCAGCGTCCGTCAGCCCCCGCACTTCAGTGCGGACGTACTTCGTGTGTGGGGCTCTATTTAACACAATTGTATGCTATCACGGACGTACTTATGTGCGGGCTGCACGCACGTTCGCACTGCATTCGTCTGACCCCAGCCTTAGACCACATGCAGATAACAAAGTTCTTTAGGAGTTATGCAGCACATTGAGCTGTCTCCTGCAGCAGCTATTTCCTGACACACGAAGCTAGTGAGCAGTCATACCTACTACATAACAAAGACACTAGACAGAGTGCCTGTCTAGTATTTATTTATACAGAACACAGATACCAGGATTATTTTACAGACAGACCAGAAATAAATGAGTAGGAGACACAATAGGGCATTTGTTTAGCTCTTCCTCAATATTTAGTCTTGATCCTCTCTCCAACTTCCATCTCTGGTTCATTGTCTTCTGCAGACAGGCCCTGGCATTTCCCCTCTGCCCTATGAATGTTTCATCAATTGATTGTAATAAGTGTATTTTGGATATGGGAATACCCTTTGCCAAGCGTCATTGACCATATATTTGAAGGTTTCCCACAACCATTGTTGGTCACTATGTCATGTGTCTTTTAGTATTTAATAAATATATTTTTTCTGTATTTGTATACCTAACCCAGCTCACTTCGTTGGATTTCTGTCCAAATGAGTCCCTTTCATTCCTTGTTTCTTAACCTAAAATTTCATCAACATTGAAACCTATGGGATTATTGTAGTACCGGCTGTATTTTATTTTATCACTGGCTGTTATTTTTATTGTAGTACCGGCTGTATTTTCATTTTATTATAGCAGTGGCTAGGATTTTATTTTAGCCAATGTTCCACCGAACAGCGCACCGACCAGCCGCCGGAAAAAGCCGACAAGTCGATGAATGGGGTAAAAAACAAAACCAACTTTTAATTTTTTTTTATTTTTTTATAATGAAAAGTTTTTATTTCAACAATGCAAAAATACAGAGATGGTAAGCAATACAAGACATCAACATTTCAGCAGACAAGGTGAGGACAGGAATATTTACAGTTATTCAGCATTATGCATTCCGCATTGCAAATCTGCCAGTGCAGGAATACTTAAAGCAACTCCGCATATGTATAGCATTAACGAGTAGAGCTAGGAATGCGTAAACCAGGCCATCGTAGACATATTTTACATACAACGCCTGCATTATTTTATTATCGACAGGTAACCTGAAGTAGTCAGAAGAGCAATTCCACCCATGGTAAATATTAGTTTCCCAGCCCATCTGACCTCCCAAAACGCCTGTCACCTGTAACACCGACAGTGCTTATATATATCACTAGTTGGTATGGAGTTGTTCGCTTAAGGCTAATAGATTATTCAAAAAGAGGTCCTTATGAGGGTCTCTAAGAATAGGAAGGTGGTGGTAGGGAAGCAAGGACATATATACGCAGGAAAAACAGCTAATGAGTGTGCTGAATGGTTAGATAAGCGAAAGAATTAGAATGTAGAAGGAGGAAGAAGAGACGAAGATGGGAAAAGAGATGAGAGAAAGAAAAGAAGAGAGGGAGAGAAAAAAAAGGGGGGATGAGCCAGACGCCTGACAATTTCTCCTCCCAATGCAAACTTCAGCTTTTGTATGCGTCATTAAAATATTTTTTAGGTTCCTCTAGTACAGGATCCCCCAGCACCTCTGTCACCTCCCTCCAGGGCCCTCCTAAATCTCGCCAAAGAGCAGTAGGACGACCAATGAAACCACACATCTAGAAAATGTTGAGCTGCCTTTGAGGGCGAGAGGGCAAGTTCCTCGTTCGATCTTAGTATTTCTAGTCTATCAACCATTAACTTCAAGGTAGGCGCGGAAGTCAATTTCCAGCAAACCGGGATCAGTGATCTAGCCACCAATAGAATGCGGAGCAGCAGAGATTTTTTCAGATTCACCACCGAAAACGGTAATTGGAGTAACAGAAAAGTTTGAGGTGTGAAATCCAAGGTCGTGTCTGTGGTGTCGCGTACAAGGTTCTGGACCCTTTTCCAGAATGGTTGGAGAAGTGTGCATTCCCACCAGATATGGATATATGTGCCTATTTCAGTGTTGCATCTCCAGCAGTTCGGAGAGACGGTGATGTTAAATGAGGCCATTATTGCCGGTGTACGGTACCAAAAGGTTATTATTTTATATGAGGATTCCTGGTACTTGGAGACCTGGGACCCCGAGTGAGTAAGGGTCAATGTTTTCCTCCAATCATCCTCCGATATAGGGCCTTCAAGTATGTGTTCCCATCGAGACATGAATGCGGGTGAATCATTATCTATTGCCCGTAATAGACTGTAAATTGTGGATACTGCGTGTGCCAGCGGCAAGGATCGGTAGCACAGCATTTCAAATGCTGAGAGGAGTCTAGTTAATGAGAGGTTATTCGGTAGTTTCTTCAAAAACGATTTAATTTGGTAAAAATTTAATTTTTCTGCGAAGGTAAGTACTGCTTGGTCATTGTCTTCTAAAGAAACAAACTTTCTATCTTTCAGTACGTGACATGCCCGAATAATCGGGGCATCTGTGAGACGTGACGCCAAGGAGCGGAGGATCTTTGCAGGGAAGTCAGGGTTGTGAAATAACGGTAGAAGCGGGGAAGGGTAGGTAGAAAGCGCGTATTTTGTATGGATTTTATGCCATACTACGAGGGTACTGCTCACTGGTGAGGTCGCCGTGGTTAGGGATCTAATCGCCTTCCACGGTAGCCATGGTAGTGTCTGTACCGGGCGGCCAATTTGCGTGTCCTCCAAGTCTATCCACTTCTGTTCAGGTGAGCCAGCCATCCAGTCTACCACCCTATTCAAGTGCGTAGAGTAATAATAAAGACGAGTGTCCGGCAGGGCCAGTCCACCGCACATCTTTGGCTTGCTGAGCGTGTCATATTTAAGTCGTGGTCGGGTCTTCGGCCAGATAAATGAGGAAAAAAGCGTTCTTATTTCCTTGTGAAAGTACAATGAAATAAGTATAGGAATTGTATGAAAAAGATAGAGCAGTCTTGGTAGAAAGTTCATTTTTATGACGCTAATATGTCCCATCCAAAACAGGAATTTTGGTGACCAGCGTGCGATATCCTCCTTAAAGACTGCTAGAAGCGGTGAGAGGTTTGTTGAAAAAAGGTTTGTAAAATCAGGTGTGAGGTGTATGCCAAGATATGTGAGTGAAGACGTGCACCAGCGAAAGTTATATTGAGTACTTAGAGTCCGCCGCCAAGTATTCCGCGGTGCAATAGACAGTATTTCCGACTTAGTCTCATTTATTTTGAATCCGGATAGAGAGCCATAGTGCCGTAGTTCACTAAGGACCTCCGGCAGGGATCCCACCGGGTCAGGTAGTAAGAACATTAGGTCATCTGCATATGCAGCGACCTTATGTTCAGATGAGGATCCCTGTACCCCTCTGATGTTAACATTCTTTCGGATGGAGGAGAGCAAGGGTTCCAGGCTGAGGACAAAAAGAAGCGGGGAGAGTGGGCAACCTTGCCGCGTACCGTTGTGAATTTGGAATGAAGATGTAAGCGCGCCATTCACTTGTACTCTCGCAGAGGGTGTCGAGTACAGAGCTCTGATCCAGCTTATAAAGCCCTCCTACCCCATATGTTTTCAACGTCCGAAATAGAAAAGGCCATAATACACGATCGAAGGCATCAGTTGAGAGAAGTAGGAGTGGTGTTTTCCATTGTTTAGAGTATGTGATGGCATTAAGGACTCTAATCGATGTGTCTCTGGCTTCTCGTCCTGGGATAAATCCCACCTGATCTGGGTGGATCAGTTGGGGCATAAACCGTTTTAGGCGATTAGCTAAGACCCGTGCTAGAAGCTTCATGTCATTGTTGAGTAAGGAGATAGGCCTGTAGTTTCCACAGGCCGTATGATCCTTCTCCGGTTTCGGCAGTAGTGCAATCGTGGCGTGCTGCCGTCCTGAAATGCATGAAAGAGTGTCACTAGCTTGGGTAGAAGAGTACCAGAATTTTTTTATAATATTCAATGGGTAAGCCATCCGGACCAGGACTCTTCCCATTTTTAGTCGATTTCAACGCCTCCATGATTTCTTCCGCGGAGATTGCAGCGCTGAGTGATTTACCTTCCGAGGGGTCAAGTGGCCTAGAAATTGTTTTTGTTAAATAGGCATCTATACGTTCTAACTGTGAGGGTGTGGTAGCAGCGTCGTCAGTATGGTATAAATCAGAGAAGAACTTTAGAAATTCGCCCGCGATCATTGTCGGGTCAGTTGCTAAAGAGTCCTCTGATGTACGTATTTTTGAGATGTAAGACTTGATCCGCCTGTCCTGAAGGACTCTAGCTAGAAATCTTCCCGGTTTGTTTTCACTTAACGCAAAAAACGACCGCGCTCGTAGTGCCTGGTATCGAAGAGATGTATTTATCAATTTCTCCAGTGCTTGTCTTGCTTGGAGGAGACGTTGATACACCGTTGCATCACCAGATACAATGTGTTCAAGTTCCAAGCTCTAACTTTTCCCACTAGTGTGTGGTGTTCCTCATCTCGTATTTTCTTACGTGCTGTCCCTTTACCGATAAAAAAACAGTGGATGACCGCCTTATGCGCTTCCCAAAACGTCGGGATGGAGATATCAGGGGTGTTGTTTTCTGTAAAGAAATGTTCAAGAGTGGTGCGTAGTTCCTCACTAATTAATGAGTCATCTAGTAATGATACATTCAACCGCCATTGTCGTTCCCGTGGAACAAACAGTGGTGATTGTGTTTTAAGGTTGAGTGGTGCGTGGTCCGACCATGTCGTGGCCCTAATATCTATTGAGGCAGTTAGAGTGAGATTGTGGTAGTGCATGAAAAAATAGTTGATTCGAGTATGTGTGGAGTGTACCTGTGAAAAGAAGGAGTAGTCCCGTTCTGAGGGATGTAGGGCTTGCCATATGTCCACCAACCGGTAAGCATGTAATGATCGGCGAATAGAGCGCAATACGTGTGCAGGAGTAGATGAGGAACCAGTGGAAGAATCTAACTGCGGTTCCAGTGTTACATTGAAGTCTCCGGCCACGAGTGTTATCCCCTTCTGGAAAGTGTCGAATAGCCGCAGTATCCGTGCTAAACAAGTATGTTGCTTTTTGTTAGGTAAATATATGGAAGCGAATGTATAGACCGTATCAAGTATAGAACCTCTGACAAAGACATATCTGCCACCTTCATCCGTCATTGTGGCTTCCATTACAAAGGGTACCTCCTTCGATATTAAGATCGCGACTCCCCGCGATTTGCTTTGCATATAATCACTAAAGTAACCCACTGGATAATTTGCATCTCTCAGAGTCGGTGCAGACCCTGCGCGGAAGTGGGTCTCCTGGAGGAAGGCGACGGACGCACGGGAGGATCTCAACTCTCGCAGTAGGCGAGTACGCTTTTCGGGAATATTGAGGCCTCGTACATTATGAGAACACAGCTGTAAATTAGAGGGTGCATAAGGAGACTTTCTGTATGCTATCGCTATTCAACCTATGGGTTCCTACCAGGGGTGGGTAGGATTACTAGCTCTACGTCCGGGAGGAAAAAAGACAGTTCAAGGGTTACGAATGAGGTTAGGGGAGGGTGAAAGGTGGAAGAGAAGATGGGAAGAGAGAGAAACACACCAGAGAAGAAAATAAAAAAAATAAAAAAAGGGGGGAGTGGGGGGAAGAGAGGCTTTAGATACCACCAAGTAAAGATAAGAAAAGAGATAGAATGACAGGGAGTCTTCTAGTGCGCCAACCGGGAAATCACTCACCACCTCTGTGTCCTAGAACAAGGTGGGAGGGCCCTCAGTTGGGGAAAGAATGCACTACACCCCGTGGGGGATTTTCAAAAGGCCAAAAACCGAGGTTGCACTGTCAATGTTACAGAGCACAGCACCAAGAGTGCGGTAGATAAGAGAATAACAAAACAGAGAGTAACGCCCGTACGGGCCCGGAATCCGCTATCACCGACATTTAGTGTCGCTACAGTGAACCGTGGAAGAGAAGGCTAACAACGAGCAGGAAGCCAATGAGAGGGGCGAGCATCAGGCGACGCTGAGTCTATATACGTATGTGTCCAGTGCGGGCCTGGGCATGCACGTATCCATCGCCCATAGGCAGTCCGATGATCCCAACGGTGTTCACAGCAATAACATAAATAGTACCAATGAACACTTACTAAGCCAAAAGTATATATATATTATATATATATAATATAACAAGAAGAAAGATGTCTTCAAAGTAGAGATTCCCATAGATAACATAACTTGTAATAACACCTTTATAGCATTAAAATTACTATCAAACAGCAGGAACAATTAAATGGTCTGGTTCCCAGAACTCCCCCCCTCACTGCCCCCTACCCAACATAGTTTCCAGAAAACTCTGTGAGCAGGCAGGGTCCCTCACATGCCCTCCCGCCCTTATCAAAGTGACCCTTTTAGTTATGCCCAACCATTGCAGTTTCAACAAACCCCCCCCCCTCCCCACACTTTCGAAGAAGTCGATGATCGGTAGAAGCGTGGTGCAGTCTAAATTCAGAACTGTAATCCTTATGTCTCCAGGGAAAGAATCAGTAAAGAGACCATATAGTTCCCTCTTCAGGAAGTCGGGTACTCCATGCTGATATAGTTCGCAGTGGTCTCTCTCTAAACATCTCGGAGCTAAGTTGTCTGAATCTCAAATACGTAATGCAAAAAACAGGATGTGGAACCGACCTTGGAGATTAGTAGTCCTGTTCAAGACAACCACTGTGATAAGGGCTGGAGATGTACTGACACAGCGACTTATATACAGTAGCGGTGGTGTCAGGGTTGTGGAGGTTCTTCTATTCCAGATCTCTTCCAGCGACAGTATGCAATATATATATGTAGAAGAATGGTGTCTTACTTTGATGGTAGGTGCGCAGACTTGGTAATAGATCTTTAGAGGCTGGTAAGGCAGGTATACTGGGGTCGTCAAGAGCAAGCAGAGGTTCAAAGAGGCAGGCGGCGTTCAAGAGTCGTTGGAGACAGGCGGATAGTCAAAGAGGCAGGCGGAGTTCAAGGATCGTCAAATACAAGCAAAAGGGTCAAAGAGGCAGGCGGCGTTCACGGATGGTCATAAATTCACAGCAGGGGTATCAGCAACGGGAAGTCGGTAGGTAAGGTAGCTCTAAACGTTCTGGGATCAATAAACGAGCGATTACTCACCCTCTGCTGACTTCTTTTATGGGAGGTTGATTGGAGGCAGGTGCCGGCGTCTTCCCCTGTAATCCGTTACACTTCCGGGTCTGCGTCATTGGTGTGCGACGCCATTCCCTGGAACGCAAGCTAAAGGCGGCTGTGTTGTGCGCGCATGCGCGGCTTGCCTTGGACGTAACCAGGTAACCCGGCGGATTAAGGAGGACACGTTGATCGGAATCTGTGTACGACGATGCGGTACTTGTTGGAACCGGGGTCCGGGCACGCGAGGGCGCGGGCACATGACAGGCCCCCCCACCAAAACGACCTCTCCGAGGGCGATCAGGATGGCTTCTGTGAAAACGACGTATCAAAGCAGGAGCACTAACCTCAGAAGCTAGAACCCAAGAGTCTTCGTCCGAGCCGTAACCCTTCCACCGTATTAGATACTCCAGCTTGTTTCTTCGTATACGTGAATCTAACAGGTCTTGCACTTCGTACCTCTCATCATCGGAAGAGACAGGACCCGGACGAGGAGGTATTCTACCAGGGAAAGGGTCTTCGGACGCCAGTCGTAATAAAGAAACATGAAATACTGGATGTATCTTATAAGAATCTGGAAGAGAAAGCTGGACAGCTGTGGGTGAAATAATCTTGGTTATAGGAAACGGACCTATGAATTTTGGACCTAGTTTCCGGGAAGGACAATGTAATCTAATGTGTGTTGTATCTAACCACACATTGTCTCCTAAGGCATAAGTAGGAGAAGGGGATCGTTTTTGGTCTGCGTATACTTTATATCTGAGCTGGGCATGATGAAGATTATCACGGATGATCTTATAATTGTGGATAATATCCTTGAGTCTCTGGTCGGTCGTAGGCGTATCACTATTGATAGGAGCGCCAGGTAGCATAACAGGATGTCTTCCATAATTAATAAAGAAAGGTGAATATTTGGTGGCAGATTGTTTCTGATTATTATACACGAATTCAGCGATCGGGATATACTGAAGCCAATTATCTTGTAGATGAGTGATATAACATCTGAGATACTGTTCAAGGATGCCATTAACACGTTCTGTTTGCCCGTTGGTTTGGGGATGAAACGCTGTAGATAGGTTACTTTGGATATGGAGCCCCTTACAGAATGCTTTCCAAAAGTGGGAAGTAAATTGGGTACCTCTGTCGGTAGTGATACTCTCTGGAAGACCATGTAATGAAAAAATATGTTTTATGAATAACGTAGCTGTTTCAGAAGCGGTAGAGGAAGGTGTTTGATTGGTATGAAATGGGCCATTTTCGAGAATCTGTCAATAATTATCATGAGTGTGTTATGATTAGAAGACATGGGGAGGTCAGTGATGAAATCCATAGCAATGTCTTTCCAAGGACTGGACGGTACAGGCAAGGGTTGTAACAACCCTTGAGGAGAGGTGCGTAGGGTTTTTGCTTGTATGCAGATAGGACAATGCACTATGTATTCTCGTATGTTAGTGTTCATACCTGGCCACCAGAAGATTCTCCGTATCAGGTCGATGGTTTTATGGATTCCTCCATGGCCCCCAATGGTCGTATCATGAAAGAATTCTATGACCGGTACTCGAGCTTCTTGTGGTACTACGTATTTATCTTTCCGTAGTAGGAAACCTTCCTTTCTTTGTAAAGCAATATCTGACATGTCATTGGGTATTGTGGAGCTATGTGATTTAATTAGATTCCATAGGGTGTGGTCAGTCGTGGAAAAGCAAGATTTGGCTAATATATCTTCTTCCATGATTCTTGGTGGAGCGCATTCTTTCCGGGATAGGGCATCGGCCTTACCATTTTTGTTTCCTGGTCTATAGGTGATATGTAGATCAAAACGGTCGAAGAAAAGCGCCCATCTTGCTTGTCGAGGTTTTAGTCTTTTGGCTCTTCTTATATATTCTAAGTTTTTATGGTCTGTGAAGATAGTCACTGGATAGCGAGAGCCTTCTAGTAAATGACGCCATTCATCCAGGGCTAATTTGATGGCAAGTAATTCTCTTTCTCCAACGTCATAGTTTCTTTCAGCAGGATTTAATGTTTTAGAGTAATAGGCGACTGGATGTAGGATTTGTTTGTCACCTATCCTCTGGGATAGTATCGCACCGGTGGCATGTTCAGAGGCATCAACTTCAACGTAATACGGAGTAGTGGGATCCGGTAATGTCAGTATGGGAGCTGTAGAAAAACATCTTTTTAATTCTTCGAATGCTTGTTGTGCAGCCGGTGTCCAGACAAAGCGAACTTGCGAGCGAGTTAGTTCATTTATAGGTTTAGTTATGGCAGAAAAGTTTTTAATAAACTTGCGATAAAATTGCAAAATCCCATAAAGCACTGTACTCCTTTTTTATTAGCCGGAACAGGCCATTCTTCAATAGCTTTAGTCTTGGAATTATCCATTTGGATCTCTCCGGGGGTAAGCACGAATCCTAAAAAATCAACCTTTGACTGTCTCGTATGCATTTTTCTAGTTTTGCGTATAGGTGATGTTCTCGCAATCTATGTAATACCTTTTTACGTGATCATGATGCTGTGAAAGGGAAGCCGAATATATTAGGATGTCATCTAGGTAGATGACGACATATTGATCAAGAATGTCTCTGAAGATATCATTCAGGAATCGTTGAAAAGTTGCCGGGGCGTTACACAATCCGTAAGGCATGACTAGGTATTCGTAATGCCCGTACCGGGAACGAAACGCTGTCTTCCACTCATCGCCTTGTTTTATTCTTACTAGATTGTAGGCTCCCCGTAAATCCAGTTTAGTGAAGTAAGTAGCTTCACTTAGTCTATCCATAAGTTCCGTAATTAATGGAAGAGGGTATTTTGTTCTTGATAGTGACGCTATTAAGAGCTCTATAATCGATACAGGGCCTGAGGCCTCCATCCTTTTTTCCCACAAAGAATATAGGAGCTCCTGCCGGGGAGGTCGAAGGTCGGATAAAACCTTTTTTCAAGTTGTCATTGATATATTCCTTTAATACTGATAACTCGGGTTGGGAGAGAGGGTATATTCTCCCAAATGGTACAGGTGAGCCAGGATACAGATCAATAGGACAATCATATTGTCTGTGAGGTGGTAGGTTGTCAGCCCCTTTTTTGAGGAATACATCATTAAATCCAGTATATGTATTTGGTAGAACAGTGGCTCCAATTTTCTTATGATATGTGTTAGTTATCTCAGTGATTTCCTTTTCTGTAAGGTCGGACGACTGTATCGTTATGGTACCTTGTTTCCAGTTGATAGTAGGGTTAACTTGTCGTAACCATGGAAGTCCGAGGATCACGGAGAAGGCAGGAGATTCTATATTATCAAAGGAAAGCTTCTGTTCGTATACTGGACCTATGGAAATAGAAAGGGGGATGGTTTCATATAGAATGGGACCCGACTGAGGAGGGTTCCCATCTAATAATTGGATGGTCACAGGGCGATTTTTGGTAACGAGCGGTATGTTGGAGATGGAAGCGAGGGTTTTGTCTAGAAAACATCCGCTGGCCCCTGAATCGATCATGGCCTTAAGGTCTATCCGTTCTTCTTTCCACTGGAGAGATATGGGGACAAGTAAATGAGAAGACATATAATTACTAGAGCCTTTTAAGTGAGTATTACTGAATAAGGAATGCATCTTACCCCTGGGGAGGTCAGGCCTTTCGCGACATTCTCTTAATTGATGCCCGGATCGCCCGCAATACATACACAGTCCTAGCGATCTTCTACGAGTTCGTTCAATATCAGATAAAGGACCCCTGGCAGTATTAATTTGCATTGTTTCTTCTTCAGACGCAGGCAGAGTGGACGAAGCTCGTGGAGGAGGAGTAAGGGGCCGTGTAGGCCTTCTTGGTACCAGAGAACGGTTGCTAGAGGCTCTTTCTGCTCGTCTTTCTCTGAGTCTTCTATCCATTTGGATACAGAACGACATTAAGGCGTTGAGGGAGGAAGGAGGTTCTATTCTAGCTAATTCATCTTTTAGATAATCCGACATTCCAGTTTTAAATTGGGCTAGGAGAGCTGGTTCATTCCACTCGGAATTTAATGCCAGATATCTGAATTCGGTTATGTAGTCTTCTACATCATTTTTTCCTTGCCGTAGGTCTGAAAGGGTTCGGGCCGCATTAGAGGTTTTATGCGGGTCATCGTATAAGTCTTCCATTGTTTGGAGGAAGGTATTCCAATTCAGTAGAACGGGGTCTTCGGTGTAGATTAGATGATGTGCCCAGCATTGAGGTTTTCCCGTCAGTAATGCTATGACGGTATGGATTCGTGCATAGTCAGTGTTATAAACTGTAGGTTGTAAGGAGAAAACGATTTGGCAAGAGGTTATAAACTGCCGAAATTGGCTTCTATCACCATCAAATTTCTCTGGTAGAGTATATGAGGGATATGTATTTCGGCATTAGACGCTGGCGGTCTGTGCGGTGGTGGGCTAGTTGATTGAGGTAATGGTGTAGCAGTAGCAAGTCTGAATTCCAGACGGTCATAAGCGGTTTGTAAAGTGGTCTGATTTCTTTGTATGTCCTGCACAGCTTGTGTAAGCGTAGCCATTTGTGCTGTGATACCAGCCAGGACTTCAGCTATCCCCGTCGGTTCCATTTAGGCTCGTTTATTCTCTCAAATACGTAATGCAAAAAACAGGATGTGGAACCGACCTTGGAGATTAGTAGTCCTGTTCAAGACAACCACTGTGATAAGGGCTGGAGATGTACTGACACAGCGACTTATATACAGTAGCGGTGGTGTCAGGGTTGTGGAGGTTCTTCTATTCCAGATCTCTTCCAGCGACAGTATGCAATATATATATATGTAGAAGAATGGTGTCTTACTTTGATGGTAGGTGCGCAGACTTGGTAATAGATCTTTAGAGGCTGGTAAGGCAGGTATACTGGGGTCGTCAAGAGCAAGCAGAGGTTCAAAGAGGCAGGCGGCGTTCAAGAGTCGTTGGAGACAGGCGGATAGTCAAAGAGGCAGGCGGAGTTCAAGGATCGTCAAATACAAGCAAAAGGGTCAAAGAGGCAGGCGGCGTTCACGGATGGTCATAAATTCACAGCAGGGGTATCAGCAACGGGAAGTCGGTAGGTAAGGTAGCTCTAACGTTCTGGGATCAATAAACGAGCGATTACTCACCCTCTGCTGACTTCTTTTATGGGAGGTTGATTGGAGGCAGGTGCCGGCGTCTT
Source organism: Leptobrachium leishanense (assembly GCA_009667805.1). NCBI lineage: Eukaryota > Metazoa > Chordata > Amphibia > Anura > Megophryidae > Leptobrachium > Leptobrachium leishanense. Next base: position 11,236 of record RXON01004351.1, on the reverse strand, counting down.
CCCCTGTAATCCGTTACACTTCCGGGTCTGCGTCATTGGTGTGCGACGCCATTCCCTGGAACGCAAGCTAAAGGCGGCTGTGTTGTGCGCGCATGCGCGGCTTGCCTTGGACGTAACCAGGTAACCCGGCGGATTAAGGAGGACACGTTGATCGGAATCTGTGTACGACGATGCGGTACTTGTTGGAACCGGGGTCCGGGCACGCGAGGGCGCGGGCACATGACACTGAATCAAATCCTATTCCATCGCCATTTATCCAGTTTCTGGTCGGTCGTAGAGTGTTCGTTGTCTTCGTGAGCAGTTCCAACTAGAGTGGACTGTGTCAGTGACAGGTAGGTCTGCTAGAGGTATCCATGTAACGGAATCAGCATGTAGGTTTAATCAGATTTCCCATTCACCTTATGGGCGAGCGTAAGCCCTCTTGGGCCTGAGATAGTTGGGAACCCGCCCGATGTAGGTCAGTGTCATCTGAGGTTCTGCGGCGGGATGATCTTTGTGGTCGCGGTGCCCCCGTGAGGCGCGTCAGAGGTTGGGTTGCTGGAGGAAAACGTTCCCAGTCCTGGACCTCCACAATCGGAAGGTTTAGCTCTGAGATAAACTGGGCCACATCCTGAGGAGATCTGAAGGTGTGTGTCAGGTTGTTTTTCCGGACTTGGAGGGATAAGTGGAATCCCCATCTATAGGGTATCTCAGCTTCCTGCAGTAGTTGGGTGACTGGGTGCAGTGCTCGGCGGGCAGAAAGGGTGTGCGGGGAGAGGTCCTGATATAACTCGAATGTCTCTTCAGCAAATCTCCATTTGTGCCGAGTACGTGCCTTCTGCATTATTGCGTCTTTCAGAGCAAAGTCAGGGAGGTGACAGATGATGTCCCTAGGCGGTGCCGCCTCTGTTGCTGTCTTCGGTCGGAGAGCCCGATGCGCTCTATCTATAGCATTAAAGGGTAATGGGGGACAACCCAGGATATGTGCGAAGGCGCTGAGAAGAAAATCCTTTGTCTCCGTTACCCCTTCGTGTAACCCTCGCACCCTTATATTGTGCCTCCGTGTTCTATTTTCAAGGTCATCTAACCTGCGAAACATGTCAGAGAAGCGCAGCTCCGTAAGAGATTCAGTGTCGTGGGTGCCTGGTGTTGTATCTCCTGCACATGCTTCCAGCTGGGTTACTCGAGTGTCAATGGCGGATATATCTGCTCTGACTTCCGCAATCTCCCGCCCGAAAGTCGCCTGCATGTTATCCAACATCTCCTTGAAGTCAGAGCGAGTGGGGAGCTCAGCGCGGGTGGGAAGCTCCGCGATGAGCGCTTCTAACCTCCTGATGGTCGACTGACCTTCTGTTAGCGAGGACTCAGGCCGCGAGGGGGAGGCCGCCATCTTGGTGGGAGAGCGGGTGCTGGGCCGCGACGTTGGTGTATCAAAATACGCCGAGATGGGGCTCACAGAAGGTCTACCTGGAGTGCTGGGTGTTTTCCTGGTCGGTTTGCGGTGAGAGGTGCGTACCATAGCCACGGGCTGATGCGGTAATGCGATATCAGCGGCAGGTCCGGGAGCTCACGCACTAAGCGGCCATCTCCTTGCTCAGTCAGGCCACGCCCCCAACTTTTAAAATTTTAACCCCAGTGACCGGGCGGTTTTACACAAATCCGTCTTTTAGTGACCGCTGCTGTTTTTACGTTTCTGCACTGTTAGTGTTTAGGTAAAATTTTCCTCTTACTCGTTTATTCAACCCACACATATTATACACCCTTTTTCCCGCCATTAAATGGACTTTCTAGAAATACCATTATTTCCATCATATCGAATAATTTACTATAAAAAAAATATGAAATATGAGGAAAAAATGGTAAGATCACACTTTTTCGTAATTTAATCCCCAAAATCTACAACCACCCAAAAAGACCCCGGCTAAATAGGTTAAAAATTTTGTCCCGAGACTAGAAATACCCAATTTTTACATACGTTTGCTTTTTAACCCCTTCACTGCTGAGACAGTTCACCTAAACATTTTTTTATTTTATTTAATTTTTTTATAATTTTTTATTTTTTTTTTATTTTTAAATCATTGGAAAGGCCATAATCAGGCCTTTCAAATGATGTCAAATATGACCATCTAGCTGCCATGGATCGGGAGATATGGGGATCCTTAGGATCCCCTTATCTCTACATGGCAGCTAGATGGTTAACTGGCCCACTGACATCCTCACACATATGGTGAGGTTGTCAGTGGGTGGGGGACCTGGAGGCTTGGCTGACATCCAAGACGAAACGTGATCCGGTGGCGAAACAGTCAAGTCTATACATCGCTGAAAAGGGGAGACTCTCCCCTTTTCAGCGGTGTAAAAAGCATCTTCCTAGCTGCAATGGTTGGGGAGATAGAGGGCTCCGAAGGAGCCCCCCTTCCCCTCCATTGCTTTGCATGGGGACACCTGCTGATGATGTCACCACGCAGCGTGGCGTCGTCATCAGCCTCGCCTGCCCATGTAAATCACATGGGCAGGCTTCCTCCCTGCCAGATCGCCGAGGGATCCAGCGAGGGAGGTGAGTATCGGGCGGGAGGGGGATTAGGCGCCGCTGACGTACCCTGTACGTCCGCGGGTCTAAGGGAGACCCGAGGACAGGACGTACAGGGTACGTCAGCGGCCCTTAAGGGGTTAAACGCTGTTTGCAAAAAAACTACTGGTCAAAAATGTCTGGAATTAACATATAAGGTTCTATGAATGATAATAAAAAGGTCTGTTACAGAAAAAAGAAAAAACCGCTATTTAAATTTTTTTTCTTCCTGAAAAATGCCTAAAAGATCCTAAAAAATAAATAGACTTTTTGCTGTAAATTAAAATAATAAACGGTTTAATAAATATTCAATGAAAACAGAAGTATTTTTAACATTGAAGCCTATGGGATTCGCCTGATTAAACCTGCCGAATGAAACCACTGAACAGCAGGGCATTTCACTGACATTTCTCAGCTGTTCGGTGTCTCTGAATAGATTAACCATTGCTTCTCTATGGGGGAGTGCACTACAGTCGAACAAGCACTGTATTTGCTGGCAATTCTCCAAAATTTGAAAACTGCCTGCTTTCTGAATCGCTGAATGGCCACGAAATGGCACCATGCGGGGAAATTCTCTGTTCGGTGCATTTCGGCTCTCTGTGAATAACCCTGTATGTTATATATTTATGAGCAAAGATTCGCTTGGGATTTAGTGATTAATTAACACTTGAGGTCTGGAGATAGAATAATATTGCACATAACCTTATGTAAGCTCTCGAGCAGGTCCTCTCTCCTACAGTTCTATCAGGGTAATTCAAAGAGATCCGAATGGGGGTCGCAGTGGATGTGATTTACTTAGATTTTGCCAAAGCTTTCGACACAGTTCCACACAAAAGGTTACTATTTAAATTAAGAAAAATTGGTCTAGATAAAAATACTTGTTCTTGGATAGAAAACTGGCTAAAAGATAGGGTACAGAGAGTGGTCATAAATGGTACATTTTCAAGATGGACACCAGTGGTAAGCGGTGTCCCTCAGGGGTCTGTAATAGGACCAATACTATTCAATTTATTTATAAATGACCTTGAGATAGGCATTGAAAGTCATGTATCAGTGTTTGCAGATGACCCAAAACTAGGAAAAGTAATACAATGTGAGCAGGATGTTACTTCGCTCCAGAGGGATTTAGATAGATTGGGGGACTGGGCACTTAAATGGCAGATGAAATTTAATGTAGATAAATGCAAAGTTATGCACTTTGGAGTGAAGAACACACAAGTAATTTATACCCTAAATGGTACGGAGTTAGGGAAATCCAAGCAGGAGAAGGATTTGGGAATAATCATAGACTTCAAACTAAGTAACAATGTGCAATGTCAAACAGCAGCTGCCAAGGCAAGCAAAGTATTGGCATGCATTAAAAGGGGAGTTCACTCACGGGATGAAAACATAATTTTGCCTCTGTATAAATCAATGGTCAGGCCGCACCTTGAATATGCCGTGCAATTTTGGGCACCTGTCTTAAAAAAAGATATTATAGCGTTAGAAAAAGTGCAGAGACGGGCAACTAAATTAATAAGGGGAATGGAAGGGTTAAATTATGAGGCAAGATTAACAAGCTTAAACCTGTTTAGTTTAGAGAAACGGCGCCTTAGAGGAGATCTGATAACCTTATATAAATATATACGGGGCCATTATCAACCATTGTCTGATAACCTATTCATTAACAGGACTATACATAGGACAAGGGGTCATCCATTTAGACTGGAAGAAAGAAAATTTAGCTTAAAGCATAGGAAGGGTTATTTTACGGTGAGAACAATAAAGCTGTGGAATTCTCTGCCTGTTGAGGTGGTTGGGTCAGAGTCTGTACAGACTTTTAAAAAACGACTGGATGACTTCCTGCAGACACAGAATATTAAGGGTTATAATATTTAATATGTGGGTAAAAGCTTCTTGATCCAAGGAGAAATCTGACTGCCATTCTGGGGTCAAGAAGGAATTTTTTCCCATTATGTTGCATATTGGCGAGCATTCAGACTGGGTTTTTTGCCTTCTTTTGGATCAACAGCAGTAGGTTATGTGGGAGAGGCTGAACCCGATGGACGCATGTCTTTTTTCAGCCTATATAACTATGTAACTATGTAACTATGAATGGCTGGAGAAAGGTAACCGAACGCGTTCGGTTACCTTTCTTGGCCATTCGGCTATCCAGAGAGCAGGCAATTCGCCAAATTCTGACGAATTGCCTGCACATACGGTACCTGTTCGAGGGCAGTGAATTCCCTAAAGAGAAGCACTGCTTCGTCTATTCAGAGAACACAAACCAGCAGTGAAAGGTTCCCCTAATGCCCTGCCATTCGGTGGTTTCATTCGAACGGTTTATTCAGGAGAATCCCATAGGCTTTAATGTTAAAAATATTCCCGTTTTAATTCAATATCTAATAAACCATTTATTTTAAAATTCTGCAGTAAAGAGTCTCTTTTATTTATAGATTTTTTAGAAAATTTTAATAATTGTTCTTGATATATTTTTCTAAAAAGTCCGATTATTTTTTTGTTTTTTAACTTTAACTTATTTTTTTTTTTTTTGTGTTCAAATGGTTTATTGAGAAGAATTACATACATCAAAAAATACATGGATAGGTAATGCATTACCGTTGCAAGTGCAGTGTTCCTTCCAATTTACAGTGTTAACGTATGTTAATAAAACTATAAAAGTATATCGTCATTTAGTAAAGGCAATGAAAGTCATCTAACATATACAGAATAAAGTCAATGTGTTTTTACAAGCATATATTTTAAAATCAACATCGTGTTCGACTGTATCAAGAGGTATATTCCTGTCGATAAATTTCAGGAATTTGTTCCTGTCAATAAGTTCGGTCCTAGTACCTAGTCTGAAAAAGAGTCCTGTGTAATATCTAAATAATAGTATGACCTGTAGTTGAATGTCAGTATATTTTATCCGTTCATGAAATACTTATGTGAATAGAAATGAGAAAGAAAAGAAGAGATAGGTTCCTATAGTAGGAAAGGTAGATAAGAAGGGACGAGAGGATGTATAGAGAGTTGGTGAAGGATAAAGAGAATGAAAAGAGGTTGAGGGGAGAAAGGGGAGAAAGATAAGAGAGAGAGAGAAAAGAGAGAGAAAAAAAAAAGGGGGGGAAGGGGTGGGGAGTGGAGGAATGGCATAAGTGTAGTTCCAATCCATGGGTGCTGCCAGCACAACCCCTTAAATTAGGAGATGAGGCTTAGTAAGTGAGGCATGAATATTGGGAGGGATCCGAGCACAGAGGAGGGTGTCATAGTCTGTCCCTATGTTTTCTAGAATCAAGTCTGCTCCAGCCACTGCTGGAATGCTACTGAGGACATAAAGGTTTCCCAGTGAAACCAGGTCTTATTATGGACCGTAGCCCATTGTTCCGGATCGACAGAGGTCATTTCCTGGGAGCGTATGAGCTCTATCCGGTCAGCCAGAGCCCTGGTTGATGGGGTAGTCGAAGAATTCCAATGGATAGGTATTAGAGAACGAGCTGCTAACAGTATCTTTATAAGTACTGACTTTTTTACATGTTTCACGGGCATCAGCAGATGTCCCAAAAGGAAAATCTTGGGCTCCCATTCCAGGTCAACATCAGTAGTGTGGAGTATTAAAGAATGTGCAGCTTTCCAGAATGGAACGAGAAGGGAACAACTCCACCATATGTGTAGGTACGTCCCCAGTTCCTGGTTACAGCGCCAGCAGACCGTCGAGTGGTCATGACTAACGCGAGCCAGCCATATCGGTGTGGTATACCACATAGTCAGGATCTTATATGACGTCTCTTTCAGTTTGGTAATGGGGGTGCTCCTATGCAGTAGATCCAAAGCCTTGGACCAATGAGTCTCCGGGATATCCGTGTCAATCAGTGTATCCCATTTTCCCACATATGGCGGTAGATCAGTATCTGAGGATTGGAGTTGATGGTATAAGGTTGAGAGGCTTCGGGATAGTGTGAGCCCTATAGCACAGAACGTTTCAAAGGGGGTTAGAGGTCTCGTTAAAGAGGTTCCATTGGGAAGCGATTTCAAAAAATGTTTGATCTGCTGGTAGTTGAAGCTGTCCAAAAGAGTTGGTGATGCTCCCCCTTCTGAGAGGGGTATTTGTTTGAACTGGCCATCTGCCAGTACGTGCATTGCTAGTAACCCAGGATGTGTGGTAAACCTGTCCCGTAGTTGTGACCTAACCCCTCCCGATAATCCCGGATTATGCAAGAGTGGAAGAAGTGGCGAAGGGAACGTGGCTAGTGAGTAGCGGATCCGGAGACGATGCCAAATGGAGACAGTGCTTGCCAGTGTCAGCGTGGTCTTGCAGGTGTGTGGTAGGTGGCCTGGGATGAGCCATGGTAGTACCCATAGCGGGGTGGCTGCAAGTTCAGTCTCCAAATCTATCCATTGTTTTGTAGAGGCAGGCGACATCCAGTCCAGGATTCTGGTCAGTTGGGCAGCATAGTAATATAGACGAATATCCGGGAGTGCTAGGCCTCCCTGAGATTTTGACCGACACATTATTGCAAACTGCAGCCTGGGTCTCGAACCCGCCCATATGAAATTTATGAAGCTTTTACGGAATGCGTGCAAAAAGTGGGTTGGAAGAGAGAGGGGAATAGTCTGCAACAGATATAATATCCTGGGGAGGACATTCATTTTTAACACTCCTACTCTGCCGAACCAGGAGATGTATTTGGGGGACCAGGAGGACAGATCCCTCTGGATATCCTTTAACAAGGATTCATAATTCAGCTTTGTAATTCTAGGCACATCTGCGCATAGCCAAATCTGTGCACCATCTGAACGTAAATTGGGATTTCAAAGTGAGTTGCTCCATTCTCGTCATCGTGATGTTCAAAATCTCAGATTTTTCCTCGTTTATGGCTAAACCAGCCATGCTCCCAAAGTTATGTAATTCTTGTATCACAACCGGCAATGAGGTCACCGGGTTGGTCAGGAGGAACATAAGGTCGTCGGCATATGCCGATACTTTATGACAGTTAACCTTCCCTTGCAGTCCATCAATCTCTGTATTAGTACGGATAGAGGCTAGTAGTGGTTCCAGAGAGAGGGCAAAAAGTAAAGGGGAAAGTGGGCACCCTTGTCGAGTCCCATTTAAAATAGGGAAACTCTGCGTCAACGCACCGTTGACCCGTACTCTAGCCGTTGGTGTGGTATAGAGTGCCGATATCCAGGACAAAAACCCCTTCCCCAACCCAAAGTTCTGAAGCACTTGCATCAGATACGGCCATAAAACCCGGTCAAACGCTTTCTCCGAACTTATTTTTTCTGTAACAGCCCTCTTTATTATCATTCCCTGGACCTCATATGTAAATTTCAGACATTTTCGCTCAGTAGTTTCTTTGCAAACAGCGTTTCAGTTTTCAAACATTCAAGCAAACTGTTTTGCAAATTTATTCACTCCATTGGTCTGCGGTGTCGGCTTTTTCCAGCGGCTTCGCTGCGTGTGATCGGCACCTGCTTGGGTTTTTTAATCCAGATGTTTTTGCGGGTTTTGGCGTGCATTCGCCGGGTTTTTGCGGTGACTTTTCGTCGGGTTTGCGGCAGCTTTTCCCTGCTCTTTGACGGCCCTATGGTGCTTGCTTGCATACACCACAGGGTCGCCGAAATGAGATTGCCGAATCGGCCCAAATTGAAGAGACCGAAAAGTCACCGAACGTGTGGTGACCTTTCAATTCTCTTTGAATAACCCTGTATGTGTTTACCTTGTATGTATTACAGATGTGCGTTTCGTTCAGAATCAAAATTCCGATGAAATTTACCGATTCGTATTTTGGAAGTGTTTCTGATATACGAATCGGTTCCATCCGTAACGAAAATGAATCGATTTGGACCAAAACCGAATAAAACAAATTGATTTTGTTTTTATGGATCAATTTGTTATACCGTTTCACTTACACTCGATTCCCCATAGACAAGTAGGGCACTATCATGTATCTTAACCCTTTCACTGCTGAGCCATTTCACCTCTGTGTGCTGAGCTCATTGTTACCGTTTTGTGCTCATCATGTTTAAACGCCATTATTATTCCATAGTTGGTGCTAAGATTAGCGTTTCAATATGTAAACATTACCTCTAGGATAGGTGATTGTAACGCACGCCGCACATATTAAATTCCTGAAGCTGCCCTCGTTAGTAATGCGTTTGCTATCTGTACTTTATGCATCCTATACTTAACATGGGGAGCGCCAACGTCCATTAGCGTTTCGATAAGTAAGGTATTACAAAGTCCTAGCGCTAATTACTGCAGGGACGCGCAAGACAAAACGTTAGCACCTTCTAAAAGCTGGTTCTAACGGATTCTGCATTTGCAAAATCATTTAACACCCCCTAAACACCCCATAAATCCCATACTCCCCTCTCATCCCGCAGCGCAAACAGTGGCCCGATCCGCCGCTTCTTGTTGCCGGGAGCAGAGTGAGACTGGCAAGAACTAGTTCACAGTCTCCCTCCGTGGCGTTGTGCAAACTCGCGAGAAACCCAACCCTCAATAACGTCCTATAGACTCCAGAAGGTGACACTCGCGGCGGCACAGAAGCGCTAACGTGAGTATCCCGGCGGTTAGTGCTGCATTCTGGGGTAAGTATACCCTGCTAACATGGGGACGCCACGGGGAAACCTACAGGCGCAGATTTTCCCCTTTCGCATCCACATGTTAGCGCAAACTAGGGAATAGGGTCCATAGTATTTACAGGGAGAGAAGTCACAGAAAATGAGCTGGGATTTAACCCTGTCACTACTGGAGGTGAATCAGTGCTCAGCTGGGAGGTATTTTACAGAATAAAGGGTTAATGAATGGCCTGATCGTGCTGTGTCTCCCTCCCTGTCCCTCAGTGCTGGATCCAGACAACTCACAGCTCAGTGTCTGCCATTCCTCTCCCCCAGCAGCAGCTCCTGCATCATGTGACCCCATGCAGTTACATGAGCTGTGATGTCATCAGAGTGCGTCCATTCCTCCCCCTTGTAATGTGTTGCATGGAAATTGTGTGTGTGTGAGAAGCTGAGGCTGTGCAGGGAATGACCTGCCCTGTCCCCTTACTACAGGCTCCATGAAGCTGCTCACACCCCCATGTGACTGGAGAGGACACACACAGAAGTAGTAGAGACAGAGCTGGTGCCCTGGGAGAGGAGGCTCAGGTATGTGTGGGCACCATGTTCCACATGCTATTTATTGCATAGAAAGCTGTCTCTTGTCATTGTGGGACAGTCATGGCGCAGCCCTCATAGCCGCGTAGCTCCATTACAGCGCCGTGCGAGTCGCCGCGCAGGGAGGAGCTCTGACGTTACTTTAAACATGGGGACATTTAACCTGGCCGAGCATTATGGGAGTTACAGTGCATGGGTCCTCGCAGACAGGTCCCTACTAACTCTGTCCAATCCCCAAACTCCCCCAGCGCTATAAAACCGTGCTGTAATGACTCTGTATGAACGCCACATCCTCCCGGCCTCTATAAAGCAGCGCTGTAGTGACTCTGAACGTCGCGTCCATACGGCCTCTATAAAGCAGCGCTGTAATGACTCTGTCTGAACGCCGCGTCCATACGGCCTCTATAAAGCAGCGCTGTAATGACTCTGTATGAACGCCGCGTCCATACGGCCTCTATAAAGCAGCGCTGTAATGACTCTGTATGAACGCCGCGTCCATACAGCCTCTATAAAGCAGCGCTGTAATGACTCTGTATGAACGGCGCGTCCTCCCGGACTCTATAAAGCGATGCTGTAATGACTTTTATGTATAAACGCCGCGTCCTCCCGGCCTCTCACACCGCACACACATTATTAATGAAGTAAGGTGATACGGGTCGTGTAAATCATAATATTATTTAAAGCCTCCTCGGTTTCCAACATAAGAAGTTGTTCTTGTGTGACAGAGGGATTTATTCCTCACATAGGAGTCCTTCTCTTCCCGCTTAGACTCCCGAAGATATTGTCCATAGCAGCATGGTCAGTCCATATCCACTGATGGATGCAGCTTCCTGGAGCAGTGGAATAAGATGTTGACTAATAAAAATCACATAGAATCAGGGCTCGAGTCGAGCGGGAACGGCGTTCCCGCACTTCTCCCACAGCGGGAACACAGCGTTCCCGCTGTGGCCCGAGCCCGAACGCTTAGCAGGCGGCCGCCGCACATTGCCGGCGGCCGCGTGCTTCCTATTCTATCGGCCGGTGACCGGAAGTGGAGCCGCTCGCCTGGCTGTTTCATAGATCCCAGGCGAGCGGCTGCACTTCCTGTCAGCGGCCACTGAAGCAGGAAACACGTGGCCGCCGGCAGTGTGCGGCGGCAGCAGCAGCAGCAGTGGTAAGTTGGGCTGGGGGCAGTATCCATGTGACCAGGGGCAGTATCCATGTGACCAGGGGCAGTATCCATGAGACCAGGGGCAGTATCCATGAGACCAGGGGCACTATCCATGAGACCAGGGGCAGTATCCATGTGACCAGGGGCAGTATCCATGTGACCAGGGGCAGTATCCATGAGACCAGGGGCAGTATCCATGAGACCAGGGGCACTATCCATGAGACCAGGAGCAGTATCCATGAGACCAGGGGCACTATCCATGAGACCAGGGGCAGTATCCATGTGACCAGGGGCATATCCATGAGACCAGGGGCACTATCCATGAGACCAGGGGCACTATCCATGAGACCAGGGGCACTATCCATGTGACCAGGGGCATATCCATGAGACCAGGGGCACTA
>RXON01004350.1:0-15414 GCA_009667805.1 Leptobrachium leishanense | reverse complement strand
TTGGATAAATTTTCTGGATTAGCCAGTTATAAAACAAATAATATTTGCCTATGGTATAGTCTTCTTTGTAAAGGGATCATCGCGTTAAAACCTCATGGGACCTACAGGGCAAACCACATGTGCTGCTGCCCCGTTTCAGTGCTCTCTTAAACTTTGTTTTTGCTCTCTCTAAAATGGATAATTATTTATCCACAGCTGTAGAGGCGTCTAACCGGCCCACTATTCATACATATATTAACACGCAGTGCTGATACATTGGTCTTTTCAGCTAGTAAAAGAGATACTCTTTAGTGGTCAAAGAACCTGGTAAATATCATGTGTCAGCTAGATATGCGTTCGATTTAGGACCCATGACTTCAGTGGGAGGGTAGGCTTTACTGCGCTTAATGGCTCTGAATTTACCCCTCATCTATCATCAATGAGTAGGGGAGCATGGGAAAACACATCATAGCCATCACAATGCATAGTGAATCTGGGCCAGTGGCACACATTAGATAACGAATACTTGAATAAACATTAATGCACAAATATTTGATGGCTCCAAATTATGAAAGGGTCTTTATTGTTGGGAATAGTGGCATGATGAGGAAAAAGCAGATAAAGCGCCCTGGGTGGATAGGGCTGCTTTATTTTTTGCGAAAAAAACCTCATCTTTGGCCTCTTGATTTTCGGTCTCTTAAAGAAGCGCTGCAGAAAACTGTTGGTGCTATATAAATGATGATAATAATAATAATAATAAAAATAATAATAATAATAAAATGGTGACAATTATTATTATTTGTTATAATAATGTTCTCTCGCTTCTTAAACTTCAGTTCCGTTTTCTTCAGTCTGAGCGTTTTGAACATTATTATTTTCTTTGGCTGTTTCTTTTGGAGCTTTATTATTCTGAGCCTTTTAATTTTCAGCTTCATCAAACTCTTCATTCTTTTCTTCGTGGCCACCTGGATCTTTTTGGAGGTCTTTTTAACCTTCTTTACCACTTTCTCTTTCTTAAGCCCTTTCATTTTCTTTTTGAGGTCTTGAAGCCGTGTTTTTGCCACTTTCCCTGTTTTCTTGACGCTTTTCCAGACTTTTTTCTTTTTGCCTTTCTCGACCACTTTCTTGATCTTTTTCTTTAGGCTTTCTGAGGTGTCACCTTCCTCATCTGGAATTTCGGCACGCATTCTTTTCTGACCTTTAGGATGGTCATGATAAGAAGCCTCTCTTCCTTTCGGTTTCGAGGTCTTCTTATCTTCCTCATCCTCTTCATCGGGATTTTCCTCATCGCGTGCTTTTGGACGAGTTATTTTAAATAGCTTTTGAAGAGGATCCATCCATTGGTTGTCTCCGTTCTGGGATTCATCTTCATCGCTATTCTCGTCTTCGTCATCGCTCCAACTTGTTCTTCTCTTTCTACGAGCTAAAACGACAACATTGCAGAAAATTGAATTAAGTTAAAATATGCTTTTATTTTACTACTTTTACTCGTTATCTGAAATGCACATTATCTCATTCTACTGCTTCCCAATAAGCCATCACACGATGAATATTCCACTTAAGACCTCAGGGATCTATGTCAGATTTACACGGTGGTGGTAACTGCTACTTAAGTTTCTCGCACAGTTTACACTGGTGAGAATCCTGATCTTTTTATATTTTAGTAAAAATTAAGGCTGAATGGATATGTTTTCATCGTAACCTTAACATATGTTTACTAATCTTTGGCAGATTAATCTTCAAGGGCTGCATTGGAAATTACTGTTGGAATCTAATAGCCAGTGGCGTTAAGCAAGGATGTGCTCGCATCGCCATTGGCTGTATACGTCCAGCTATTTTTTCAAAATTAGCCAATCACTGTGGTACTTTGTACATAAAATTATATGAAAAGGTTAATCCTAAATTTTAAATATAGACTATACTAAAAAATAAGGTATAAATCTTGTGCAAAGAATTAAATAGGTTGAAATATGTAATCTGTAATAATGGTGTCCCAGTGGTAAATACTGTTGGCCAAATTCATTCATTTGAACTTTAAAACTCGTCCAATGGCAGAGTTTTTATATATTGGCTCGTCTTACAAATTTTAAATTTTGGTTCGATCGTAGCAGAAATTCATTTAAGTGCCTGTGTCCATTAATGATTGGTCAGTTTCATCAGCCAAAATTGTATTATTTTGGGTTTAATTGTAATATACTTATGTAAGAACAGTTTTTCAAAAAAATGTAATATCATGTATAGAACAGCACAACTGGCAACATTTTTAACTCCATAGTTTTCTTCGCTTATAGCAGTTAATTGAAAGGTGCCCTTAGTATGAACTCCACGCTGGACACACTGGCTCTCCACATACCTTATTTATTCATTTATGTTCGTGAAGACTTAGTTTAAATTCACTAACAACTAGAATATCCCATTATTACTAAAAATTATGCCAAGTTCAAACAATTTTTTTACAACATGCAGGAAATATTTTTTTGCAAGTTATTCCACAAAGCTTAAAAACCCCTTGATCTGGTAACTTTATACTTTGGTTCACTTTAATCTGTAATAAAATTCTCATTATTTTTCAATGGAACCTTACAACCTTTCATTCAAATCTATTCACCTTCACCTATACTTAACGTAAAATGAGCAAGACACCAATAGTCCTCAAGGTAAATGTTATCATATGGACTAAAATGAGAATTTTATGTCACGTTATCAAAACAAGTTAAAACTTTAACATCTTATTGGAATTGTAAAGGAATAGAATTAAAAGTTACCGTAATCGCCAATATCCAGACAGGATTCAATGTCATCTCGCCGTGTTCGGGCACGCTTCATTAAACTGACCTTCTTCAGTAGTCTCAGGGTTTTGTTGCTATGCCAATAGCTAAAATAGAGAAATAGGCTTAATCAGTAAGATCCTGAGGTCAGACCTTGTATAATAAAGGAAGGAGAGTGGACAGTAATATTTACTTATCCTACTTCTATATTACATTTATACTCTTTCCAGTAAAGACATGGCAGCATTACTGGTACCGTATAGATATCGGCGCAACTTTATCTTATCATCTAGCGTTTGAAGAGCCTATGGAAAAGGGCTCCAAAGGCGCAACGTGAACAAAGCAACGGCACACATGAAAAGTGGCCGAAACATTCTGGTGAAAGGAAATTACATAAAAGTGTTTGAATAAATGGAATAATGATAGAAATGGTTGAAATCCCTTTGAAATATAGCTAATATTTAAATATATCATCACAATTGATGATTATTGTGCTTATCTAACAGCAAACTGCAATACATTAAACACAGTTCTGCATTACTCCTGTAGAGAAATACGTCACAAAACATCATCGGCTTATTGTGTTTTTAAGAGAGAAATTATTGTTGATTAACAATTCTGAAGCGAAGGAGAAACTAAAAATGTTACATAAAACGTAAATTGGAAACATGGAAAAACTAAAAAGTACAATATGACCCTAATAATTGCTTGCTTGTAAATACTTGTAATTTAAAACAATAATATTAGTAAAATATCGTCTGACTTACTAAACACAGGAGCTCAGGATCACACCTCCAAGGATCGAAATGCAGAAGATAAGGAATGAAGCGACCGTCAATATATCCATAATCCGCCTCTTCGCGTTGGTTGTAGAGAGACCTATAAAACAAAGTGCTTTAGATGCACAGAAGGAAACTTGTACATTGATAATCGTTGAATGTGTGTAATGCATTGGATATTATGATTGGTGATCGGCAGGGCAAAGGACACAGGGAACCATTTTTTCCCCTGTATCTTTCAGGTGGTGGTGAGAGGAGAAAACAAATACGCCTCTCTCTGCGACCAGAAGGGGGCACAGAATTTAATAATCTGATATTTATTGTATGTAAAACTGATAGAGCAAAGTCACTTAACACTTACGTTGTGGAGATGGTTCTTTCATTGACGCGCCTTCTGCAAATAAGAAAAGAGCAACATGGAATTTCTCGTTATAATCTGACTCTCAATATATTTGTACATCTTATATGAAGTAACAGCCAATGGCGGAGTGACATTAATAAGTGCAGATGCTGTATATTTACATTTTTCACCTTTCCTATTCCACTTTTTAATTAAGCAGGGCTAATTATTTATTGTTATGTAACAGTAAGTAATTCCATAATGATTAAGGAAATATAATCCTTACCTGGTTGGAAACAGCCTCTTATCTTCGATAGCAATAAGGATCCTTTTAAAAATAAGAAGAAAATGGGTAAATTATTACAAACATCAATATCGTAGAGATAAAATTACAATCTGACTAAAGCAATTAGAGATCAGCAGAGGCTTCTCCATGGCGGCTGGCAGAGCAGCACCCAACCAGGAAAGTTGCCACTTATAAAGAGAATAGTCAATCTGTAATTGTATTGGTGTTTTAGCAAATCTACCAAAATTCATTAAATCAATGGTAAACGTCTACATTTAAGTGGCGGCTTCATTTAAAAACTGCGTTGTGTCTGTTTGTTTATAAATTACAGTCCTGACATTTTCCCTCCTCCCTGATTAATGTCTGTCTGGAAAGATTTAGATATTTTAAGAGTAATTGTGAGTGTGTGAGTGTTTTGCTACCAGTAACGATTTTTTATATCATCCATATACGTTGCATTGGGACAGATGGGGAATGAGACCTCAAAACTAGATTGTATAGTATTGTTTAACACATTTATAATTTAATCCTGGTTTTTGGGTGAATATTGTGGCATGGGTGGGGGTTGGATAAACCTTAAACTCCATATATTCTGGTTTATAAAGGCCTTGCTTTGTAACTCATTACATGCTGGTGTAGAATATGGGCTTTACAGCAACAGGCATGAAGTCAAATTCTAGTGTTAACATTGCTGACGTATGAATGTTGCCCTTTGTGAGCATGCGAAGAGTGTACATAAAGCACAAAATCAATCTGAGAATGGAAAAATACATTTCTGACAGAATATCAATACACCTTTAATATTTTATAAAGTGTTAAATGAATGTTTGTATCTTTGTATGTTTAAATGGTGAGGTGAGGTCGCCTAGCACGCAACTCACTAATACACCTCACTGCCCCAACCAGTCCATCACTCTCACATTGCAGTCCTCTCCTCCTGTTTCCAACCAGTCCATCACTCCCACCTTGCAGTCCTCTCCTCTTGTTTCCACCACCAACCCTTCTAGATTGTGAGTTCCCACGGGAATAGGTCACTCGTTTTCTCATGTAGCGGTTTATCAAATGTTGTTCAGTCTCAATGTATTGTAACCCTGTCTATATCATGCCCATTGTTCATCGCTGCGGAATATGCTGGCGCTATATAAGTAAAGCATAATAATAATTGTAGAAGCCGGGCTTTCAATGGACAACACACAGATCAGATTTGGATATAGTTACTTTACCTTGTTTTCTGATCAGTCCAGTCCAGGAAGAATTGGATGTTACATTCTCTTCCGAATTGAATTCTACAAGAAGAACTCCATCAGAGCCTGCAAATTACAATGCAAAATATTTATTCAAAAGGAATGTCTTTACATTGTTACATTTTGTACAGATATTAAAACAAAAATATATGCAATGAGTTTCTTGACAATATTCGAGCATTAATTCAGGAAAAGTGAACAGTTATCGGGTTACATTTATTACCACTATCCAGGAGAGGAGTCTTTTTGAGGTTCGGCAAATGAAAAAACTTTACTGTCTAATGCGAACTGTAGTGAGTACTATTAGCGACAGTTCTTGCTCACTAGAAACAATGTATCACAAGACGCCCCTGTACCACCCATGAGCACAGAGCTGACGCTTAGTAAATCCCACCTATACACTCTCTCCATTTCTGATCTTGAGAGGTTGCAGTGTTTTGGGATTTTTTATTATTTTCTCTTAACATTAGCAACAATTATCATACGTTTAGCAGAGGAAACAAACCTTAACAAAAGTATCTCATATGAACTGCAAATATATTTTCTTTACATACTATGTAACTTTATGAGCCAAATCGATTACGTAAAACATGAATGATAGCCTAGCACCTATACTTATAGGGAGAGAACCGCTCGGCTCTGGGCCAATGCCCCGATCCACCTCTCTGCTTTATTCTAGATTTAGCAAAACATGTATAAAACAAAATTACGAAAAAACCTGGAGATCATGAGTTTATAGGTTGATGAATCCATTGTCTTCCCATATAATAATACATAGTAACAGTAAGAGAATAAATGAAAGAATTACCTTCCAGTCTCCGTATGGGGAATCCAAATAAAACCAGACAGCAAGATGCTATCAGCAAAAGCATTAAGCACCTTGCCATCTCTGAAAAGGATTTTTCAACTCACAATGTATTAGTAGTCTACTCTCGCTCACCAAGTTCTCAAAACTCGCAATGCTCTCCAAGATCTCGTGCCCTGATTATATCCGTGCTAAAGTGACATCAGAGGAGTGACATTCTAGAATGTGACTGTCACGGATCCCTCTGCTATCTGACTAGTGGTCCCTATACGCAGGACACTCTCTACCCTTCCGATCCTTAGGTTGGTCGGCACGACTAGACAGACACAGAATACGACAGGATAGTGTAACCACAAAGAATGACACTAGAACGATACACAAGACCTTAGAATAATTAGCTCTTCCCAAGATCCTAACCAGACAAGAGGTAGTCTGATGTGTGCTTAGGGTGCCACACAGACTGACCTCAATACCAGAATTAGAAGAGTTAATGCCAATGCCAGGGGTCACACACAGAATGGTTCGTTTGCCAATGCCAAGGGTCATACACAGAGTGGTTCGTTTGCCAATGCCAGGGGTCACACACAGAATGGTTCGTTTGCCAATGCCAAGGGTCATACACAGAGTGGTTCGTTTGCCAATGCCAAGGGTCATACACAGAGTGGTTCGTTTGCCAATGCCAGGGGTCACACACAGAATGGTTCGTTTGCCAATGCCAAGGGTCACACACAGAATGGTTCGTTTGCCAATGCCAAGGGTCATACACAGAGTGGTTCGTTTGCCAATGCCAGGGGTCACACACAGAATGGTTCGTTTGCCAATGCCAAGGGTCATACACAGAATAGTAGTAATAGCAAAATATACAAGAGCTCTGCGGGAAGTAACTACCACGTCAGGGCACCGGTGAATAGTGAAACTGAGTTTTAAACTCGGCGGGTCCGCGTCATCACACCAGTCCCCGCCCCCTGGCGCCCCATGTGAGCGCAGCCGGCTGCGTTATCACTCGGCGCCTGGCCAGCAAGCAGCGAGGAAGTCGCTGCCAGGCGCCCCCAAGATCCAGCGCGGCCCGCGATACCAACGCGGTCCGTGACAGAACCCCCCCTCCACGGGCGGCCACTGGACGACCCCCAGGAGCACGAGGATGGGCCCCGTAGAAGGCCTTCACCAACCGAGGCGCATGGACGTCAGCAGCCGGGATCCAAGAACGATCCTCCGGCCCGTAGCCCACCCAGTCGACCAAATACTGCAAAGTGCCCCTTGATACCCTGGCATCCAAAATGGCCCGGACTTCAAACTCCTCCTCACCCTCCACTGAGATAGGAGGAGGTGGGATACGGGCCCTGGTGTACCGATTACACAAGAGAGGTTTTAAGAGGCTCACGTGGAACACGTTGTGTATCCGGATATGGGGAGGCAATGCCAACGCATAGGAGACGGGGTCGAGTCGTCGCAAAACCTTGTAGGGGCCTATGAATCTAGGTGCCAACTTCATGGAAGGCACTAGGAGCTTGATATTGCGCGAGGAAAGCCATACCCTGTCCCCAACCTGATACACGGGTGCCTGCCTCCTGTGTCTGTCAGCCTTGGTTTTCTGGATGGCACTACTTTTCTTGAGTGCCTCCTTGACTTTCCCCCAAGTGTCCTTCAAGGACGCCAAATGTTCATCCAAAGCAGGTATCGTGGTATCCGAAAACGTAGTCGGTAACATAGGAGGATCGAAACCATACACGGTGAAGAAAGGGGAATGTCCTGTGGATTCGCTCACCGCGCTGTTCAAAGCATACTCAGCCCATGGTAGCAGGTCTGACCAGTTATCTTGCTGTTCTGAGATAAAGCACCTGAGATACTTTTCTACATTTTGATTTGCACGTTCTGCTGCCCCGTTGGTCTGGGGGTGATAGGCCGAAGAGAAAGACAAGTCTATCCCCACATTCTTACAAAACCCTTTCCAAAATCTGGAGACAAATTGGGTGCCCCTATCGGAGACAATCCCAAGAGGAATACCATGTATGCGGACCACGTGGTTAATGAATATGGGCACCAGTTCGGCTGCCGACGGTAGTTTACGAAGAGGAACATAGTGACCCATCTTGGAGAACCGATCGATGATCGTAAGTATAACTGTGTTCCCTCTAGAATCGGGTAACTCCACTATGAAGTCCATAGCTAAGTGCGACCATGGTCGTTCTGGGATAGGCAGAGGTTGGAGCAAACCAATGGGTGCTGTTTTGGGATCTTTATGTCTTGTGCAACCTCGCACACGGCTATGTAATCTTTAACATCTCGGCGCAATGTGGGCCACCAAAAGATTTTATTGATGCTGGACACCGTTTTGGTGATTCCCATATGCCCGGACGTTTTATTATCATGATAAAGGTTTAATATTTCTTCTCTTTCACATTCAGGTACAAAGAGTTTCGCGGGAGGTTTCCCTTCAGGGGCCGTGCCCTGCACGGTTTGCAACCTTTTCAACAAAGGAGACGAGACATTAATCGTGGTAGAGGCTATAATCCTTTCTTGGGGTACAATGGATGCTGATCTTGGATGTTAAATTCGTAGGACTCATGCTGTCTAGATAAAGCATCTGCTTTAACGTTTCTGGACCCGGGTCTATAGGTCAGTACGTAATTAAAGCTTGAAAGAAACAACGACCATCTCGCTTGTCGGGAATTTAACCGTTTAGCATCTCCAATGTATGTGAGATTTTTATGATCGGTTATGATAAGGATGGGGTCACTAGACCCTTCCAGTAGGTATCTCCATTCTGCCAAGGCTGATATGACTGCTAACAATTCTCTGTTTCCTATGTCATAGTTCCTCTCTGCCGGGGAGAGTTTCGGGAATAGAAGCCGCATGGATGCAAGGGTTTGTCGGGTGCTTCCCTCTGGGACAAGACTGCACCAAGACCTATTTCGGAGGCGTCAACTTCCACTTGGAATGGCAGAGTCGGATCCGGATGTCTGAGTACCGGGGCCGTAGTAAACGCTTGTTTGAGTGCTTCAAAGGCTTGACTGGCTTGGGGTGTCCATTTCTGATTCCCCACCCCTTTCCTAGTCATGGCCGTGAGGGGAGATACCAAAACCGAAAAATCTTTAATGAATCTCCTATAATAATTAGTGAATCCTAGAAACCTCTGGATGGCTTTAAGCCCTTGGGGTAGAGGCCAGTCTAGGATTGCTGTAAGTTTCTTAGGATCCATCTGGAACCCCTCAGGTGTTATTATGTAGCCAAGGAAATGTACTGTCCTTATGTCAAATAAACATTTCTCTAATTTACAATACAATCCAGCCTCCAACAATTTTTTCAGTACTTTTTTCACGTGGACATGATGGGTTACGATATCAGGCGAGTATATCAGGATGTCATCCAGATATACTATGACAAATACTTGCAGGAATTCTCGTAAGGTATCATTTATGAGGTCCTGAAAAACAGCCGGCGCATTGCATAAGCCAAAAGGCATAACCAGGTACTCATAATGCCCACTTCTTGTATTAAAAGCCGTTTTCCATTCATGTCCCTCTTTAACCCTTACGAGGTTGTAAGCCCCGCGTAAATCAAGTTTGGTATAAATATTGGCCCCCTTTAGGCGATCGAACAGTTCTGTGATTAGTGGTATGGGATAGGCGTTCCTTATGGTTATCCTGTTCAAACCTCTATAATCTATACAAGGCCGCAAGTCTCCCTCTTTTTTCGACACAAAAAAGAAACCTGCCCCTGCTGGGGAAGAGGACCGTCTGATGAAACCTCGCTCCAGGTTCTCCCTTATATACTCCTCCATAACGTCATTTTCTTTTTGGGACAAGGGGTATACATGTCCCCTAGGAGGCATAGTACCAGGGAGTAAATTTATAGCACAGTCGTACGGGCGGTGCGGCGGTAGGACCTCAGTCCTGGACTTAGAGAAGACCTCTTTAAATCCCAAATATTGTTCAGGGACCTCTGTAGACAAAGGAGGGGCTGTGGCAACGTTGAGGCTAGCGATTACGTTGACCCTCCCCAGACAGTGCGATTGACAACGAGGACTCCAGTATTTTATGTCTCTTTGGACCCAATCAATAACCGGGTTGTGTTCTGCCAACCACGGAAACCCAAGCACGACAGGACAAGAAGGGGACTCAATGATTTGGAAACATATGTTTTCATGGTGCAATACTCCTGTTTTCATGCACACAGAAACAGTGTCGTGGGTGATATGTGGGCAGGATAGAGGGTTTCCATCTATAGCCTCCACCATAAGAGGTCTGTCCTTGAGGACCAGAGGTATGAGACATTTAGCAGCAAACTGTTTATCCATAAAATTGCCTGAGGCCCCAGAATCCAAGAAGGCCTCAGTCTTAATGTGAACCTTGTCCCAGGTCAATGATATTGGTACCAGGATCCTGGACTTTTTTTTTTCGTTGTTTACGAAAGAGGCATAAAGAGACCCTATAACCTGGGTATTGGCTGGTCTTGGCTTGATCTGCCACTCTCACCCCTGCTCCCCCTAGGTCTCTGAGGACATTGAAGGCGGAAGTGGTCAGCCCCGGCGCAATAGAAGCAGAGTCCCTTCTCCCTTCTGTGGGCTCTCTCTGCCTCCGATATACCAGTCTTTCCTATCTGCATAGGCTCAACAACAGGTAGATCTGTTTTAACGTTTTCCTGGTTACCGGAAGCAACGGTAGTTCTGGACGATAAGGGTAAAGGAGGCAAGAGCCTTCTAGGTCTATCCCTGGGATGTCTCCTTTCCCTAATTTGATCATCCATGGCAATACAGAAGTCGATCAAGTGATCAAGAGTCTCTGGCAATTTTAGAGGAGCCAACTCGAACATAAACGCGTCGTTCAGACCTTCAGTAAAGGCCAAGGTTAGGACATCGTTCGGCCAGAGAACCTCTGAAGTCAAGGTTTTAAATTCTATTGCGTATTCAGAGACCCTCCTATTACCTTGTTTAATGTGAAATAATGACCTCCCCGCATTAGTAGCCCTTCTAGAGGGGTCAAAGGTGCGTTTAAGCTCTGAGGTAAAACCCTCATAATCGTATATGATGGGTTTCTTGTTCTCCCACAAGGGAGTAGCCCACAATAAAGCCTTCTCCGTTAAATGACTAATTAGATAGCCCACCTTAGCTTTATCTGACATACATGATCCGGGTTGTTCTCGAACAAAATTTCCAGTTGGGTCAGAAAGCCCCGGCATAAGTTTGGTGTTCCATCATAGCGTACGGGTGCTTTCATACTGAGCCTACATCCCTCGGGAGAGGCCGGACTGATCCTAGGCACTACTGGGTCTGGAGGGCTTGCAGCTCCAGAACTGGATCGGTTTAACAGGGTTTGCAGGGCAAGAGCAATCTGGTCCATCCTATGGTCCTGCTCTTCTTGTCTGGCTGCAATACGTGTCAACTGATTAGAGAGGTCTGCGGGATCCATTGGCCCTGACGTAATGTCACGGATCCCTCTGCTATCTGACTAGTGGTCCCTATACGCAGGACACTCTCTACCCTTCCGATCCTTAGGTTGGTCGGCACGACTAGACAGACACAGAATACGACAGGATAGTGTAACCACAAAGAATGACACTAGAACGATACACAAGACCTTAGAATAATTAGCTCTTCCCAAGATCCTAACCAGACAAGAGGTAGTCTGATGTGTGCTTAGGGTGCCACACAGACTGACCTCAATACCAGAATTAGAAGAGTTAATGCCAATGCCAGGGGTCACACACAGAATGGTTCGTTTGCCAATGCAAGGGTCATACACAGAGTGGTTCGTTTGCCAATGCCAGGGGTCACACACAGAATGGTTCGTTTGCCAATGCCAAGGGTCATACACAGAGTGGTTCGTTTGCCAATGCCAGGGTCATACACAGAGTGGTTCGTTTGCCAATGCCAGGGGTCACACACAGAATGGTTCGTTTGCCAATGCCAAGGGTCACACACAGATGGTTCGTTTGCCAATGCCAAGGGTCATACACAGAGTGGTTCGTTTGCCATGCCAGGGGTCACACACAGAAGTGGTTCGTTTGCAATGCAAGGGTCATACACAGATAGTAGTAATAGCAAAATATACAAGAGCTCTGCGGAAGTAACTACCCAGGGCACCGGTGAATAGTGAAACTGAGTTTTAAACTCGGCGGGTCCGCGTCATCACGCCAGTCCCCGCCCCCTGGCGCCCCACGTGAGCGCAGCCGGCTGCGTTATCACTCGGCACCTGGCCAGCGAGCAGCGAGGAAGTCGCTGCCAGGCGCCCCCTAGATCCAGCGCGGCCCGCGATACCAACGCGGTCCGTGACAGTGACATCGCAGTAAACTTGTTTACTGAACGTGTCAACGCAGTGATTCTAAAGGACTAGTTAATGTAATTAAGTTGTTTAATTAAAAGATTGGTTTGAACTATAAGTTCCCTTTCAGTGTCGCTCATTTCGCACTTTTAAGTTAAAGCCTGTATTTAATATATAGAATTGTTCAGTGCTCATTTGACATCACAAAAATGCACACAACTGTAGCTACTGAAACTTTGTATAGCTTCTGTATATTTCAGTAGAAATCGGTAATTGTGACATATATCACATCTTAATAAGAAATGAAATATTTTTATCAGTACAAAATGAGCTTTGTGCAAATGGCAGTTCAATGAGTTTTGGTAAATATCGATATGAAAGCAAAACAGAAAAGCCTCTCTATAGATACGAGTAAAAAAACTCATAGAAATATCCAAATTGGGTTTACATATATTTTAAGGAAACACGTCAGTGTAACCCTGTAGGTCTGCATTTCACGGGCATTACTAAAGTGCAGAAACTGTCAGGGGTGAGGATTTTGATGGTAAAACGTCCAGGAATGAGATGCACTGGATTTCTGACTTAATTATCCTGTTCCCATACAGATTAAATAGTGATTGAGGTTTTTTCACCTTTTCAGAGATGTCATACAAGATTTCCAGTGACCGAGCACAATTGATTATATATACGTTCATTAGTAGAGCCTCTTCTCCAGCGTCTCCTCAAATCTTTTATACTTTATTTAGTAACAGCATCATTTCATTATATAATAACTTTAATCAGGACCAATGGTGTTGTTTATTATGATTATCTGAGCGACTTTGAAGTTTAGAACCCTTGAGTGCCAGGAACCTTTGGCTGTTATAAATATATATAAATATATAATTTATATATTTACAACACAAAATATCACACAATGGATGTACCCAGTGACACATATAGAGTAAAATATATTTTAACTAAACACAAGAGAAACACAAATCATATGTAAGATATCAGCAACATAAAATAAATAACATAAAAATTTGTCTTTTTTTGGCGATAGTGTCCCACTCACTTGGGGTAGGGGGGTGGTGTGTATATACAGTATATATATATATATATAAATGTATATCTCTCTTATATATATTAGGCTTGTGCACCGATTTTTTCTTCGGTTCGATTCGGTTCGATTTGTTCGGTTGTTTAAAATTTTCGATTCGGATCGTTTCGACCGGTTTCTGTTTCGATTCGGTTCGGTTTGGCTCGCTTTTCGTCTACATTTTTTTTTCGGAATATCGACCATTTTTCGTGTTTTCGGGTCACTTTGCTCGTTTTTTGTATCGATTTTTCGTGATTTCGGAAATTTTTGTTTTTTTCGGAACGTCTGTTCTCCTCGTTTCAAACTGTCTAACTCTATTCGTTTTGACGTAAACTACTATGGTTTACTTTTTTTATACTTTATATATTTTTTTATAATAATTTTTTTTTTTTTTTTTCGGATCCGATAATTCATTCTGTCGATACGATAATTCTGGCGAATCTATCGTGTTTTTTTTAAAAAAAATAAAGATCCTTTTGTTCTTATGAATATACATTTCACAACTTTATTTAATCACATTAAAAAAAATGACAGGAACAAAAAAACATGAACAAAACGATTTAAAAAACGCTAAACTGACCCCAATGGTCTGACTTTAAAATAAAAACCAGAACAAAAGGTTTTAAAACGGAAAAATAGTTGATCAAAATTATCTGAAACGAATAAAAACACAGTGAACAAAATTGTTTTTACCACTACCTTTAATAGAGCTAGTCGAAGGGGTTAACGCAATAATCAGAAAAAAATGGAAAATCCTCAATTGAGGTTTTCCAGGGATTAAAGAATTTAAAACTCCACAATTTTCGCATATCAAATAAATAGAAATTTTAAGGATGCGTTAGTGAGAGCAGATCTGGCCCAACTACTAATAAGGACAAAAATTTTTGAAGTACTAAAGTTTGGGACTTTTCCTGCCTCTCCTGAAGCTGCTGTAATGCAGTGATCAAGGGGGAGAGGTTTTCACATCCACATACAGGTGAACAATATAGGATTAAGGATTTTTTCACTTGTAATAGTTCGTTTGTAATCTATTTGATTAAATGCCCTTGTGGTCTTGTACAGTATATGTGGGCGAGTCCTCAAGGAAGATTAAAGAAAGAATCACACAGCATAAATCAACTATTCGTACAGGCAAAATTGGCTTGCCGATACCGCAGCATTTTTGTAAAGAGAATCATGCAATTTCTCAACTGCGTTTTCAAGTTATTGATCATGTTTCTCAATTAAGACGGGGGGAGATCAGACATCATTATTAAAAAAGAAAGAAAAAAATTGGATATTTAAGCTGGATACCCTTTGGCCACGTGGGCTCAATAAGGAGTTTAATCTAGATGTATTTCTCTAAGGGATAGTCGTAAGGTTGATCTTAATCTACTCTATTTTTTCTGGCATTGAAGGGTTAATGAACCACCTAGAAGTGATTGTTGTAATTATGCCTGGTCTGTCGAGCAGGATTTTATTGTTTTTTATTGTATATAAGAAAAGCCATGAATGTAATAGATATCATACATGATTAAGGCTCCAGGCCGAAACGTTGTATATCTTCTTCCCCCAACGTTCGGTGGGATAAAAAATGAATAAAGAAAAAGATTAAAGCGGCGGAAAGGAAATCGGTGTGGCCTATCCTTTACTTGTGAGGTTATAACTAACGTTGAAAGAGAAAAAAGAAGCTGTATGGTGTCAGTTAGTTATAACGGACGTTGAGAAAAAAAAAGAGCTGAGTGCGGGGGAGTTTCTACGTCAATTGTAGCTTGTGAAAGTGTTGAAACCCTCAAACGTGACGCGACGCTTGGCAGACAAAGCGTACATATCTGCTCGTATTGCAAAACCTTGCTTGTTTATCAAGCTAAAATTAAAAAAGACTGTTGCTCG